>CAJHNH020000159.1:0-25000 GCA_905116865.2 Candidula unifasciata
CCAACAATAACTATCATTAAGTGGATTCCTAGACCTCCAACAATAACTATCATTAAGTGGATTCCTAGACCTCCAACAATAAGTATCATTAAGTGGATTCCTAGACCTCCAACAATAAGTATCATCATGTGGGTTCCTAGACCTCCAACAATAAATATCATTATGTGGGTCCGTGTACCTCTCACAACAACCGAATCTCTAGTAGTAGTAGTAGGTCCCTCAGTAGGTCCCTAGATTTTCAGTCATTAAAATTGATCTTTGTGTCCTTGGACTTGAAATGATGACCAAACCACACTAGGGGAAGCTGGCTACAGCAGGCCAGAAGCTTTATTGGGTCGTTTACGGTAGACAGCTCGTCAGCTCTGGGACAGTGAACACTAAAGAAGCAATAGTAGCAGCAGCAGTAGGTACAATAACAGCAACATGACCACCACCATCACCACCACCACAACAACAACAGCAACAACAACAACAACAACTACTACTGCTACTACTATCGCTACTACTACTGCTACTACTACTACTATCACTGCTGCTACTACTACTACTCCAACTACTACTACTACTACAGTTACTGCTGATGCTGTTTCTGCAACTACTACTGTTGCTCTAGTACTACAGCTGCTACTACTCCTACTGCCCTACTACTGCTGTTGCTGCCACCACCACCACCACCACCACCACTACTACTACTGCTGCTCTAGTACAGCAACTACTACTACAGAAATACTGCTGCTGCTACTAATATTACTTCTACTGCTACTACTACTGCTGCTACTAATACTACTACTGCAGCTACTACTACACTACTGCTGCTACTACTACTACTACTACTACTACTACTACTACTACTACTACTACTACTACTACTACTACTACTACTACTACTGCTGCTGCTACTACTACTGGTTGTTGCGTATCCTTTACAGGACGTTGCAGAACCAACCCTAACAGCCCCTGGCTGTTGTGTGGTTTCTCTAGGCAAATTACGTCCAGTAGTTTGCCATTGCTTTCTGGACGGTCGGCTTTCTTGATACCACTGTCGAAACCAACGCAAGGCGCATTGCCCGCAGCTGGGATCGAACCCGGCATCCCGGCATTACGAAGCGAAGTGTTCGCATCGACTTAGCCACAGAGCCGACTACTACTACTACTACTATTATTATTGTTACTACTCCTACCACTAATTTTGCAAATATTGCGATGCCAATAATGGATCTCTGGACCCAAGCTGAAGCTAGTAAGGATTACGGGTATTATCAGAAAAGAAGAAAAAAAAAAAAAAAAGAAATGAAGAGAAATGTCAGGAGCAACGATTAAATACGATGATACAAAAACTGGCTAATGGCAGGATGGATTCCATCTTGTATAGAAGGAGCAGGGAAGACGAAAACGCCTGGAGCCGCCTGGAAAAACATAGAAGACGTAGGCTCGCTGATGCCATTGTGTGCTCTAGGATTGAGATTGGTGGGGGGTGGGGGTGCGTGGGTTTGTAGGGGTGAAGGTGGACAAATGCTTAAACAAAGGCAGGGCAGAGAGAATAACGAAGAAACAGGGATGAGATTACAAGGAAGGAATAGAGATGGGGAAGGAAGAGTAGCAAAGAAACAACAATTGGAAGGAATAAGCAGGATACATTCTTCTTCTCCTCTTTTTCTTCTTTTTCTTCTTTTCTTCTCCTCTTTTTCTTCTTCTTCTTCTTCTTCTTCTTCTTCTTCTTCTTCTTCTTCTTCTTCTTCTTCTTCTTCTTCTTCTTCTTCTTCTTCTTCTTCTTCTTCTTCTTCTTCTTCTATTTCTTTCCTTTTCGCGTTCACAATCTGTAAACTCTAGGGGAAAGTTTTGTTTGTTCGTCTACTATAATCTTGTTCCAGGAGTTAGGTTATGTGTGTACATCCGTTTTACAGATCTGGTTTCAATGTATAGAGACTGTTCGTTCATCGTCTCCCAAGCCGATGTACTCCGACTTCGAAAAAGACATCCCTACTTAGCCAACGTTACGGCATGCTTATTATGGTGCAGGGGGTTTATTCCCCAACTCCCCCCCCCCCCAAACATGGAGAGTAGTTCTGAATTTAAATTCGAGTGATTCAATGCCCCCCCCCCCCCCCTCCAAAAAAAAAAAAAAAATCCACACATATTGTGAAGAAAACAATTAGGACTATTCTTGAGGCACTTGCAGATTATGAGGCATCTGCGGATTGTGAGGCTCCTAGGCTGAACATGTTTAGCTTATACCTAAATCTGGCACTGGACATATGATGCTAGACTCTTGTTTTTGTTTAAGAGACACAGCGGGTGTTGACACTGTCAGTCACACAGCAGGTGTTGCCAGTGCTATGTACACACAAGGTGTTGACAGTGCTATGTACACAAAAGGTGTTGCCAGTACTATGTACACAGAAGGTGTCGACAGTGCTGTGTACACAGAAGGTGTTGACAGTGATATGTACACAAAGGTGTTGACAGTGCTATGTACACAAAAGGTGTTGACAGTGCTATGTACACAAAAGGTGTTGCCAGTGCTAGGTATACAGTGGTTCCTGGGTTAACAGTGCTGGACCTATAGTTTATAGACTTTTGAGAAGAAGAAGACAAACACTTATTTTTTCAACGCTGTGAGAAGACAGATATATTTTGGCATGCTGTGGGAAGACAGACACTGGGTCATTAGAAACTGGAGAATTCGAATAAAAGGACAATTAGAAAACAAGGCCAGTGTAGAAAAAGAAAAAAGATTGTTTGTCTGTTTATGATTCTACCAGGCAATTTTACGTTCAGTAGTTTGCTAATGTGTCTGAACGGTTCTCGATACCACTACCGAAACAACGCAACGCTGTCTGCTGTCAGATCGCCTGCAGCCGGAATAGAACCAGGCACCTCGGCATTATGAAGCGCGTTCGCAACGCCTAAACCACAAGCCTCTGTTTACACTGTCCCTGTCGATTCAGAGACAATGTAAATAGACTATATTTACATAGACAGAGACAATGTAAGTAGACTATATATACATAGACAGAGACAATGTGAATAGACTATATATAGACAGAGACAATGTGAATAGAGAGACAGTTCGAAGAGAGATAGTGGGAATAGCGAGATAAAGTTAACAGCGAGAAGTATAAATATAGAGACAATGCAAAAAAAAAAAAAAAAAAGACAATTCGTAGAAAGACATAATGGAGAGCAGAACAATGTGAATAGGGACTATAAAAATACACAGGCAATTAAACAGAGAGGAAATACAAATAGAAAGGTATTGCGAAAAGAAAGGTAATGCAAATAGAGAAAATGTGGATAAAGAGACACTGTGAATATAGAAACATTATGAATAGTGACAGTCAAACAGAGAGACAAAATAAACATAGAGTCATTGCATGAAAACATGAATTTACAGCAAAGACAGATGAGAGAACCCATCTGAAATGAACAAACTTAAACAGACGAGAACTGAGGCAGAACAAATAAAAAAGTGTGATGGAACAAAGAATGGCATAAACCATAAATGATACATCTCTAAGTTATAATTGGCAATTAACAAAATAACCGATGGGTAATTAAGAAAACATGACAATGAAGGATTTTTTAGAAATAAATCTGCGAAAATGGGTAATTAGACAACTGAACAGGAGGGAGATACCCACGGACAGATGAAATGCAATAGTAAATTTTCCCGCGTGTCTTTCGGGTCTCTCTCTCTCTCTTCCCTCCCCCCCCCACCCCTCTTTCTTCTTGGGGCAGGGGAATCAACTGCCTCTAATTAGCATGTCATAACGGCGACTAATTAGAGTTTTTGGATTCCGATGGTTGTAACAGAAGGCGCAGATATCGTAGCCTAGCTGTAAACCGCAACACAGCATGTCAATTACCCTGTTAAAGGGGAAGGAACCAGAAGAAGCAGAACAACAAATCTATACTTAGCCATATGCTATTAATTCCTATTTTATTCTCGAAAGAACAAGAAAAAAAAAAAAAAAAAAAAAACAAACAAAGGAAGACAGAAAGAAGGAAAGAAAAAAAGAAAGAACGAACGAAAAGAAAGAAAGGCATAAAGAAAGAATGCCGCATATGGTAAACGGATTATATTGAGGAAGGATAAAGCTGTGAACGGATAAAACTGAGTGGATAATGCTCTCAATGGATAATGCTGCCAGATTTAAAAAAAAAAAAAAAAACTTCAAATATTCAACTTGGCATCTGGGATTAGGGAAAATGTTTGTAGGATAAAGTCAAGGTCAGAGCATAATCAGGAAAAGAAAGAAACACAAAAGGGGAAGGGTGTGGGAAAGTATGAACATGTATAAGATCATGTCAGTGAATTGGTTAGTTGTTGTTGTTGTTGTTGTGTGTCTATTTGTGAGTGTTTAAAAGGCGTAGTTAGTAATAAACAGAATAGACAGACAGACAGACAAACAGACCGACTGACCGACCGATATATATTTTGATTTCAAGAAGATTCCGGAGCAGCTTAGTTGGAGCAAAAACTAGACCAGAAGCGCACTTCTTTAGTGACCATTTTCCATTTGTAGGAAAAATTAGAATAAAACTAAAGAACAATAGAAAAACACCACAGAACATCAAGTTAAATTTAGGAATTCTTAGAACAGATAAAGAAATTAAGGACCAGTACAATGTCACTGTCCAAAACCAGTATAATGCAATGGAAATTATACAGACTATTGATAAACAGTAATATATGTTGCGTGAATCAATTCAGCAGACATCAAAAGAGACAATCCAACCAACCCATAGAGTTGCGAAAAGAAATGGATGTCAACCGAAATTCTGCAGTTGATGGATGAAAGAAGGAGGAAAAAATAATGATTAGGAAGAATACTCTAGAAGACAAAAAAGAAATAATGAACAAATGCAAAGTGGCTAAAGAAGCCTGGCTGAATCAAATGTGTACAGAGATTGGGAGAAATCACAGGAAAGACTCACATTCCATGTACAAACAGATAAATATGTTAACAGGAAAGATGACACGTAACAGTATTGAATGTTTAAAATCAAAAGATGGTGACTTATTAATGGGACATAGTAATATAATTAACAGATGGTTCATTTTAAAATTTACAACTGTGGAATACATATTTTCTGGATTAATATTCAGAATTCATGGAAGCCTTTTTATTTCTTGGCGGACTAATACGGGACTTCTTTCTAGAGACGCCAAGCGAGATCAGGCGGCGTCATTCTTTGCCAGACTTCCTAGGCGTACAGAAGTATTTCACCCCTCTGATTAAATCTTGGCGCATTCACAATACCAGTTTAATCTTTGAAGGATTCCTAAGCTTGGGTAAGTTGATTATAGTTTACGAGTACACTGATATATGTCTCTATAAAGTTAGCCGCTGTTGCAGGGAGGAAAGATTCAGCTGTGAGACAGCACAGAACTCAGCGGTTCTTGGTGTCCAGGTACTCATAGCTCGTGAAACAAACCTTTCCCTTCACAAGCTGATAGTTTGTACCCTACCTGACCCAGTATTAATGTAAATATTTTAAATCTAGCCGGCTAATTATTTTTTAACGAACTGACAGAGTTCAGAATGATTAGCCGACATGTTTAACTGGGTCACACAAAGCAAACAAGACGCTGTGACGTCAAAGGTTATTTTTAGCAGACACAGCAACACAGTGGTTACAGTTGGCAGATTGGGGAGGTACAAAATATATATGTAAGAACGAGATAGAATGTGTGTCTGCAAGTGCAGATGGGAAGGTGGAGAGAGGATGATCTATGTGTATTAGTGTCTATCTATCTCCACTATAGACCTTGTCTCCTATCTCTGGTACTGACTGACAGAGTTAAATAAAGAGGGAACTGTCTCGTTTTCCTGAAAGCTATCCTCTGAGTGACTGGGAAGGGTGGAGGGAAATAAATTGAGCTTGGTATGTGACTCCTAAGATGAATACTAATTCTAAGTTCTTTCCTGACACAGGATGATACCTCCCTGGAAGTCAGGCAGACGATCAACAGTCAAGCCAACTACCATCCACCAATAGTACCTACTATCACCACAACTTCAACATGACAGAAGCTTGTGTGAGTTCCAGTGGCTAGAGATAGTTGTTGCAGGCCACTCAGTGTTATCACTACAGGGGATCCTTTTTCAGGAGCTTTGTTGAGCTCCAGTGCAGACAACTGGTTCCAGTACATGAATTCTGTCAGTGTTTGCAAGAGTAGCCAGGAGAGAAGCCGTCTACTGAATCAGCCTGTTCAGATCACCAGGGACTGAGGAGAGCAGTGACCTACCAAACTGATAAGTAACATCTGAGATGACATACCTCATGCTCTTTTTACAGGTCCACCTGGAGCCACAAGGATGATCACTGATACTCTCAAGAACTGACTCTGGCTGATTCGGCAGTGCCTTGTAGACTTAGCTGCCTAAGCTCTAATGGCCCGTGAACATCTTAGATTGTCTTGATGATATATATATATATATATCATAATTTTTAATTTAATGCAAACCCAGTATTACACTACCAGTAGCATTAGTCACATGACTAAGATTTTGCTGAGAATAATTGTGAGAAGAATAAGAAACAAAATTAAACCATAAATTAGCGATGAACAATGTGGATATGTAGAAGGAAAAGGTACAAACAACGCCAATCACATCCCAAAGACATTGTCATAAAGAGCTAAAGAAGTAAAGACTGATTTGTACTTATGCTTCATAGACTATACAAAAGCATTTGACTGTGTGAAGCAAGAAGAAGTAATCAAACTGTTAGAAAAATTGAACATTGATAGAAAAGATCTACGAATAATAAAGAATATGTATTGGCAGCAAACATCAGCTATAAGAATTAACAACTGTTTAGATACATTTCAAAGCAAAAAAGAGGGGCATCCGACAAGGATGTGTACTGTCACCTGATTTGTTTTCAATATGCAGTGAATATATAATGAGATCTTTAATTGATATGCCCGGAATTGCGGTGGGTGGGCACAGTATAAACAATTTACGTTATGCTAATGACACAGTCTTGATAGCAACAAGTCAGAAAGAACTACAGGAAATGATAGACACTGTGGTGTTAAAAAGCGGAAGAATGGGCCTCAGTCTGAAAAATAGGAAGACAGAAGTAATGGTGGTATCAAAGAAACGAACTATTCCTAAATTTGTAATAAAAGTCGATGGTGTTATTTTGGGACAAGTACAGAAATTTAAGTATCTAGACACATGAATAACATCAGATGGAATATGCATTAATAAGAAACAGAACAGGACAGGCAAAAACTGCATTTTATAAAATGAAGAACATCTTGTGCAATATATCCTTGTCATTGGGAGTTAGAAAAATAATTCTTGCTTGCTAGATAAATCCAGTTTGAACATATGGTTGTGAATCCTGGACAATCGGTAGACAGGCCACACAATTTCTTGAGGCCTCAGAGATGTGGTTTTACTTTTGTGACTACTTCAGAGTTTTAATGAATACGTGTTTTCTGCTGGTCTTAGGCGACCCCTATGAAAGGGTCGTTTGAACAAAAAAGGGTCGTGACCCACAGGTTTAGAACCGCTGATGTAGACAGTACTCTATCAAGGGAGACAACCAGATAAAATCCCAGTCTTGCTAGTGCTCGCTAATAAGCATGTCGTAAAGGGCGACCAAAAAGTGGTGTTTACATTGTCATCAGAGGCAATATGCCTGAAGGATGTTGAACCAACAATCTGCATTCAAATAGACCAGAAATATAAAACTGATGTTTATACAAAACCTAAGTTCTCGAACAAAACCAAAGCCCAGAGAGGAGTAAACGTTCAAACCTTCCGCTTTAGTTTAACTGTTCTTATTTACAAAAAAAAAAAAAAAAGACTAATTAAGCCTTGTAGAGGATTCTCAATAGGCCATACCTATTCTGTAGCGCTGATTATATCCGAACAGTGTGTGCCACCTACATGTGTGTGTGTGTGTGTGTGTGTGTGTGTGTGTGTGTTGTGTGTGTGTGTGTGTGTGTGTGTGTGTGTGTGTGTGTGTGTGTGTGTGTGTGTGTGTGTGTGTGTGTGTGTGTGTGTGTGTGTGTGTGTGTGTGTGTGTGTGTGTGTGTGTGTGTGTGTGTGTGTGTGGTGTGTGTGTGTGTGTGTGTGTGTGTGTGTGTGTGTGTGTGTGTGTGTGTGTGTGTGTGTGTGTGTGTGTGTGTGTGTGTGTGTGTGTGTGTGTGTGTGTAGTTGTGTGTGTGTGTGTGTGTGTGTGTGTGTGTGTGTGTGTGTGTGTGTGTGTGTGTGTGTGTGTGTGTGTGTGTGTGTGTGTGTGTGTGTGTGTGTGTGTGTGTGTGTGTGTGTGTGTGTGTGTGTGTGTGTGTGTGTGTGTGTGTGTGTGTGTGTGTGTGTATGCAGAGATGTGTGTGTGTGTTACTGTGTGTAGAGGTGGGGGGGTGTTTAAATGAACCTCAAAATAAACCAGAAAAAGAAGAAAAGACACTGCCAGTAGTATTACACTACCAGTAGTATTACACTACCAGTAGTATTACACTGCCAGTAGTATTACACTGCCAGTAGTATTACACTACCAGTAGTATTACACTACCAGTAGTATTACACTGCCAGTAGTATTACACTACCAGTAGTATTACACTGCCCCCCGTAGTATTAAGACTTTACAGATTGTGTTTCCAAACGTTACTTGACGTCTGTATAATTTGTGTCTTGCCTCTTGACAGAACAATAAATAAAACCTTACCGAGGAAACGGTAGGGCAGTGAAAGCAACATTTCCTCTCTTGAGACACGAGTTTAAACAGTAAGTGAGTAACAACAACAAAAAACTATCAGGAATAGTGAAACATAGAATTACATATACTGTATGTATGTGTGTGGAAAATATTCAATTAAAATATACTAACGGAAGGCAAGGGTCAACCAACAATCATACAAGTATGTATTGTTTGAGTCAGTAAAAGACAGGAAAAGATAACTCAAATGTTAACAGACGGATGGACTTACCTGTTCCTTGCCCTTGCTCCAGAAGACGGTTGGCGGTGGGTTGCCCGTGACAACGCACTCCAAGATGGCTGTCCTCCCACGGCCTACAGAGATATCCTTCGGGCTAATGAGGAACGAGGGCAGGGCTGCAACACAACAGACAACACAGAAGAAATCAGATCTGTGGCACAAGAAATGCAGAAACATTTGCACAATAAAAGGACATTGTCAACCGTTTGGGAATCTTTCGCGGACATTGAAATGGATTGAACAATCAATGGCGGATTCTAATAGAACTATTGACCAGGTATAGAAATAACATGATAAACTAAGAATGTAAAAGTTATTAGGTACAGTGATACAGCAGGATTCGAACCTGTTGCCTCTTCTTCTTCTTCTTCTTCTTCTTCTTCTTCTTCTTCTTCTTCTTCTTCTTCTTCTTCTTCTTCTTCTTCTTCTTCTTCTACTTCTTTTTCTTCGCGTTCAGCGACTTTAGTCTTGTTCTGAACCTGAGTGTTGAGTGCACATCAGTTTTACAGTTCTGACTTATTTGTATGCAGATTGTTAGTTCCTTGCCTCTCGGGCAGATGCACTCATACTTTGAAGGAGCCGAAGATTTCTCGCTATAGGAGCTAGTGTACTTGTGCTAGTTAGAGCTAAAGAAGATGGGGCTATGCTGGGTAACCTTGTGAGGAAACGAACAGGAAATCACCAAACAGACAACTGGAAATAAAGGAACCGAGGAAGCCAGGACGAGCAGAAGAAATCCGAAGAAGAACAAAGGTTAACGAGAGAACAAAAGAACGAACGAATGAACGAACTTTTTTTCCCCAAAGGGTTACAAATTGAGCACGCAGGCCCGTCCTACATTCGGTCCTTTCAAACACCCGTCTTTTACACAGCAGTTGTATTTTTATCAATAAAGCATGTTATATTCATATGATAATATGCATATAGTGATATCAAGAAAAAACACAAAAAGCGTGGGTAGTAAAATGCATGCATACACTAGCTCACGCGCGGGGAAAAACACACACACACACACATACCCACATACACACCCCTTCCCCACTCACTTACACAGGCGTATACACACACCCACATTCACCCACATACATTCACACATACACACACACTCACCCACATACATAATACACTTACATTCCATATACATACATATATACATACAGATAAACATATACACAAACACACCCACAGAAACACACACATACACACACAAACAAGAAATTGGACTGGATTCCATTCCCGTTATCTAAGTGACAGAACCAGATAGAACGGAACAGATAAATAGACTGTGAGTCCTACGTGACATATAATTGCACATTAGCACATGATGATGGTGATAATGATACACACGATAGCACACCCACACATACGATAGTGTGAAACTTACTTTGAACCGACAGTCGGCCCACAGCCTCCACAGTGCCGGCGCTATTCTCGGCCACACAGACGTAGACGCCGTCGTCGCTAACCTGGACCTTCTCTATCCGCAGGGTGCCATCGTCCAGCTGTCTGGCCCTGCAGGCAGATCAGAGACAAATGTCAGAACAGTTGAGACCACCCTTTGGACAGTTAGTTGCCACAGCAACACCACACAATGTGCAGTTATTTATACTGTTTTAAACTGTACACCAGTGTTTCCCAAACATTTTTTTTTTAGTCGCGGCGCCTTTTTTTTTTCAGTATAAAATTTTCCACGGCGCCCTAATCTAAGTAAAAGTATGACTATTCGTATGTAAGAAATTGACAAATAAACACTAGCGTGGACAAAATGTAACTTACGAACTTACGCAACCAGTTACATTTTCTTCTGAGAAGAAATTGGTAATGGAAGCCAGGCGTTCCCACTGGACACTTTGGCCAAAGTTACCTTGACCAGTGTTTCTTAAACTTTCCTTAGTCGCGGTGCCTATTCTCAATTACAATTTTTTCCACGGCGCCCTAACCTAAGTAAAAGTATGACAATTCGTATGTAGGAGATTGAAAAATAAAAAATTAAACTCGCGTATCTTCGAATATTTCGAGGCGCCCCATGTGAAGAGGTCGCAGATCCATATATATATATATATATATATATATATATATATATATATATATATATATATATATATATATATATATATATATATATATATATATATATATATATATATAAGGCAGATCTGTAAAACTAATATGCACGCAAAACTCGTATTCTGGAACAAGACGAGAGAAGAGATATCACATTGCTCGTGACAATCCTATACGCGCTCTGTACTTATTTTCAGCAGCCAGTGCAGCGTTCAGTTTATTATCATGCCAGAAGCACTATATATTATAGTTGTCGAAATTTACCCTCAATATCTGAATTAATTTAGCATTATAGCAGTGTTTCCCAAATTTTTCTTAGATGCTGCGCTTTGTTTTTCAATTACAATTTTTTTCACAGCGCCCTAACCTAGGTAAAAGTATGACTATTCGTACGTAAGAGTAACAAACTCGTGTATCTTCGAATATTTCGCGGCGCCCCTGCGAAGAGGTGGCTGCTCCCCAGGGCGCCGTGGCTAACAGTTTGGGAATCACTGCATTATATCAACACAGGTTTCTTGGTTGCTGTTTTTGCTGATGTGCATATATTATTTAGTTGTCTCTGTATATGTTCTCCAATATAACTCTATAATTGTGGCAAAAACAGCAAGACTTCAAAATGGTAGGTCAGCTTGATTTCACCAAATTATCCCATAAAGCAGGGTTATTCAACTGGCAGCCCACGGGCCATATGTGGCCTGCAGAAGCCTAGCGAATGGCCCGCGGAATACCTGCCAACTGTCTTGTATTAATGTTCTTTCTACGCCGAGGTTTGGTCCTCTGGCCCGCTACGATCTCCATTTTCCAACAGTTTTGCCACTGAGCAAACTTAGTTGAATAGCCCCGCCATATAGCTTGGTCTCTTTTATCACCACGGCTAACCTGCCGAAAGCGTCGCACAAAGTACTACTTCCGTAACTTCAGGGACCATCTCCCGGGATCTAAAAAATAGGCATTAGGCAAACGGCTTGACAACTTCGCCACGGTGACCCCTCCTCCCTTCTCCCCTCCACCACCCAGGAGATTTAATTTTGATACACACGCACGCACAAACACATACACACATACACGCGCGTGTGCGCACCCACACAATGTGTGCATATGTTGTGAAGCACAAATTCTTTCTTACCGTCCGAAAGGAATTCTACCCGCCTCCCTCCGCCATTGAATGCTGGGCGCCGGGTCCCCAGAGGCTCGACATTTCAGCTCCACGATGTCATCGACACTTGCTTGAATGTCATCTGGCATTTCCCGGAACGTCGGCTTCTCTACAACATTAATGACATGTGTTAAACAACGGTATGGGGAGGTGTGTTGGTTTGGGGATGTGGGGAACAGAACATATGGTGCTTGATGGAACCTGCCGGGATCGTCAATTGGTTAGCGTTTTCCACCTTAACAGCGCCCACGCTCAAAACCCAGCCGTGGGAGCATCCTTGTTTACGGCTTGTGAGGTTCTGAAGCTGACCCTCCTCCTCCTCTTCTTCTTCTTAGTATTCACTGGCTGTAAACTCCAGCTGACAGTTCAGGATTTTGTCCACTTAAAGACTTTACAGATCTAGACTTTGTAAACCATTTTACTTTGTAAACAGACTGGTGTGTTCTTGAACTCTCAGGCGAACGCACTCCCACCTTAAAGGAAACTCCCCGAAACAATCGGCTTCTACGACATCCTTGTCAGGGAAGCAGTGAGTCTATTCTTTGTTCCCCACTAAATGGAATTTGGAGGCCGCAGAGGAAACAGCGGAGAAGAAGGGAACTGCTCACTTAAGATAATGCAGTGATTTGAAATATGGCTTGTTGTCATGGTCCATGCCGTGTGGCAATGGTAACTATTGCCATTGAAAAATAAAAAATTAAAATTAAAAACTTGGACAGCTTCAACCTGCCTCAAGGGCTTGGTTTTATTTGTGTCCTAGGATTCTTGTGGTTTTTGGTTTCGTTGTTCTTGTGACGTGGGGTTACGTCTGGTAGATGTTTCCGAGATTCTGTTATGACTTGCTGCTATGGGGAGGGTTTTGTTTTCTAATTGTCCTGAGAAGGACACTTAGAGTTTACCTGGGTCGGCCTGGAGCGGGTATGGGTGGGATTATGTTTTTGAGTTGGTGGGATACCATGCCTGGTAGAGTGGCATTGCGTCTTCTATGTCACTGTTGATGTTTCTATTTCCTGAGGTTGTTTCGCTGGTAGTTCCCCTCACCGTCAATGATTGCACCGGGGCCGCCGCCAAGCACACCATGGTAACCATGTGTGATTCCTACCTTCTATCTCGTCTACTGTTTGCCCAATATGCCTGCAGGTGTGGAAAAGGGTCCTTTACTTTTACCATAAGAAATTCTGATACAGGAGCTCTTCTATGCAAACTTTGAACATTCCTCATTCCTATGTGGACTCCTGTGCTCCGTTTTGGAGAACAAAGAATAGACCCACTGTCTGCTTCCCCGCCCCCTTTCCATAACAAGTATGTCGTACGAAGTGACTAACTGGGGTGTTTACTTAACATTCGGAGTACATCTGCCCGGTAGGCAAGGAACCAAAGGGTGTGTGTGTGTGTGTAAGTGTGTGTATGTGTGTGTATGTGTGTGTGTGTGTGTCTTTATGTGTGCATGTATTAACGTTAGCATGTGTGTAAGTCTGTGTGTGTGTGTTTATATGTGTATGTATTATGTTGGCATATGTGTAAGTCTGTGTGTATGTGTGTGTTTCTGTGTGTGCATGTGCAATCAGTAAAAGAGCCTATTGGAACTGACGGAGAACTGTATTGCAGACAGTTAACCGAAGCAACTTTTAGTGTGAAGATGACACCTGGTGACTGGTGAAGCAACAGCATACAGAAATACCCAGTGGGTGATATAACAGACAGAAATTGGCAGCTGCTGTTACCTAGCGCCAGATAAGTTCACCAGAAGCCTTGAAGGTCTGTTGTTCAAATCCATATCGAGACACATTTTCTGTTTCAAAACTACATCTGGTACAGGTGGTCCCAGCAAACAGTGTGTACCACGTAGTGTCATGGAAAATAAAGGCGACCGGCATGATGTTGACCCGATTACATATCGAGTGTCGATTGGTCTGTGCAAATATATGTCTACCATTATTTGCCTACGCTCGCCTACGGATCCGAAGATCATGGGTTCAGGTACTGAAGAAGGCAGACTCTTCTCTAAAATGACCTTGCCTCCCAGGTAGACTCGGCTTCAAATGGGTATCAGGTATATTTCTGGGAAGTAAACGGGGCCGATGTGATGCTATTGCATGCCTATTTCCCTATGTCTTCCCCATCTTTCATTTCACTCTCTAGCTCCCGTCTCCGTGTTTTTCGTTGTTGTCTGCTTTTATTTCAATGCCACCGTGGGTTCCAGTGCAAAGACATTTAAATTATACTGTTCTCAAGTTTTTAGAACGTGTGTCCAATCCAATGCCGACGTCTTTTCCTCACCTCTTGGTAAAGTGGAACTTGTTTAGTAGTATCCCAAAGCTTTAAATTCGTCATTATGTCATATCAATTAATTCAATCTTTTCTGCCTAGGCACAGTTAATTAATGTTTGCAGTTTATTAATAATTGTTTTAGTTGTTCTCCGTGTTTCCGATCTGTTAGTGATTTGACATTAGAATTAAAACTGTTAGGCTTACTATTAGTTTTAATATCTTTTGACCTCCGGGTCATGGCAGTGAGATACATTTTAGGACAAGAACTCACCAAAAACGATCAAGGAGGCTGGGGCACTTTCCTTCTCCCCACCCTGGTTAATGGCCAGACAGGTGTACTTGCCAGCGTCTGTCACCTTGACCGAGGAGATAGTAAGGTCACCCTCGGGGCTAATCATGATGCGGGTGTCGGGGTTGACTGGGGTACCCTCTCGGTGCCACAGGACTTTGGGCTCGGGCTCGCCTCGGGGAGGTTTGCAGTGAAAGACCGCGTGTTCTCCTGAAGATACAGTCACTGATTCCGGGCTCTCTCTGAAGTCGTCTCGCAACACTGGGGATGAAACGGTAAGTAAATTAAAACACCCGCATGTCTCCCTTCCCAGCAAAACAGCAGAAGATTAAGAGCATCTTTATCCCTACTTTATGCTATCAGTGCCAATCATGGTTAGTGAATGGGGGGAGGGGGGGCACTAGAACAGAAAGCAACTACCCGTGAAATGTGCTGTTTCTGTAAGGTCACTAACACCACAAGAAAGGGCAGGGTTACGAATACCAGCATCAGAGAGAAAGCTGGAATAAGATCATGTCTGGATTACACAGACAGATACAGAATGAAATGATTCGGCCATCTAGTGAGAATGCAGCCAGACCAAAGGACATTTGAGACTTTCACAACAGAACAGCCGCGAGGAAGATGAAAGGAGAGAAAAAAAAAAAACCGCTTAAATGGTAAAGCTGAAAAAAAGTGACATATCCACCTTCCAAGCGGCCCATGAAGCGCAAAAAAAAAAAAAAAAAAACTCGACATTGGGCTACAACCTGATTAGGAAACATTTTTACACCATATGCTAAATTCTCATTTCTATAGAGGTATCAGCGCGCAGTGAGTGATGTGGTCAATATTAAAGATTGCTGCCTTTACTTCCCAGAAAACTTACCTGTACCCAATTTAAACTTGGTTAATCTGGAAGCTAAATAAAGTCTATGTTAAAAAAAAGAAAATCCCTCTCGATATGGATTCGAACCCGAGACTTCTGGGTAGTCAGACGAGCGGTGGTTTGCCGGCAGGTTACCATGGCATCCAATAAAACGGTATATATTGGTTGACCTGGTTGTGCTTTTCAGACATAATTATATATATATATATATATATATATATATATATATATATATATATATATATATATATATATATATATATATATATATATATATATATATATATAATTGTGTTTATGTGTGTGTGTATCTTACCACTTCAGGTGTCGAGGGAGATACACATTTGTGTTTCTTACTTTTCTGACTGCCTCGACTATAGACATATTGTGCTCTTGTAAAGTCTCTCTCGTGGTACCTTTCCATCTTGCTCTTGGTCTACCGTGTGCTCTGTGTCCTTCTCCTCTGTTGCTGCATCCCTTGTATAGTATAGCGTGACAGAGCCATTCTCATTTGATGTGTTGCGTTTCCACGTAGTTAATAACTGGTTCTGTGTCAACTTTTTCTTTCATGACAACATTCTTGATTGTATCTCTTGATTGTATCTCTTGTTTTCACTCCCGCAACCCTACTCAAACATCTCAGTTCCGTGTTTAGAAACTTTATTTGATGGTTAGTATTGTTTGACAAAGGCAAACGTTAGTTGCATATCCTTGACTGGACGTGGAGGACCAACCAAAGAGTTTGTCGATGGTAGTCTTATTATACTTCTTTTTTTGCGTTCGGTTTCGTATGCTCAGATCAGACCATCAGGTGGGCTACCTCTATAATAAACTCGCAAGTCAGCTGCAGGTCCTTCGTGGTTTCCCCAGCCTGCTTCTCACACTTTGCTCTTGAGGCCAGGTTTCTTTTGGAAGTTGTAGGTAAAGTGGGCTGGTCTGCAGAATGTACTCTGGTGTTTGTTGTCCTTTCTGACATACACACTGTGGGGACTACGGTAATTTTTGTTATGTTGCATTTGAGCCTACAGTGTCCTGTTCTTTGACGGAAAAGTGTTGTGTTTTGCTTTCTTTTTGAGTCTGCGGATAGAGTCTTGTGGATGTTTACTGTTAGTTTCTTCTCTTCATAATTATTTGTATTATTGTTTGATGTTCTGATTTCTGGTAATGACAATTGCCTGTCTGTAAACTCATTTCCTGGTATGCCACAGTGAACCGGGATCCACTGGAGAATGATTTGTTTTCTGAGAGTTTGGCTCGCGGGTCAGTTCTCTCTCCATGTTGTTAAACAACTTTACGCTCAGTATTTTCTGATAGCGCTGATAGTTGGGGGGTGTATGCATCCTACACTGTGTCACTTACATACCTCGCCCCAATATGAGATGCAATTTTTGATATTTTAAAGCCCCAGCCCGGCTGTAGTCGGCGGTTCTAATATAACCTAACGGTTGAACGGGGTTCCTGGGACATGTATCCGGGTGATTCTTATCCGACAAGTTGCACTTTGTGCCAGCGGATGTTTGTCAATCGTTGCGCGGTCCTGGTGGGTTTGAAAGTCAATCACTGTGTCAGCGGCTTAGGGATAAAAGGGTATTTGGGGGAGGATACTAGCCTTTCCCTGGATAAAGGAATGTTATTGCAGGATCCATCAGATCCTTAGCGTTAGCTGGCAGCTGATCTAGAAGGGAAGCTCTGTTAGCCGGACAGAAAGAACACAACTCTCCTGAGCCAGAAGCTCCTGCAACATGTTTTGTTTCAAACGTAGTGGCGTTACCGTTATTTTGGAGTGAACAGGACAGGTCGAAAAGGTAACAAACTGCACGTGCAAATGATCTCTGCAACACATGATCTCTACAGTAATGGCAAAACTGTGTGCCATGCAAAACTGTGTGCTGGTCTTGCTAGTCACACTTGTGATCGCCATTGGCTTTGGTTCCAGTGCTTGTATATAGCACAGCTTAACACTGTCGTCTGGAAAGATGAAAACAATATTTTGGACATGCAAGAGGAGAAGAAATTTGCAAACGTGTCGACAACTGATACAACTGAGGGGACAGTGCAAAGGGAAGGGAAAGAGATGAATACTGTAAATGAATGTCTTAACAATGTGACACTAATGTTACTGATAAAGGAGTCGACATCATAGAACATTTGGCATACACACAGATTCTCTGTCTTCGGGAGCATGTGTCTTAAGTGTAGACACTAACTGCTCCACCAGCACACTAGTTCTTCTAATTACACGTTCACACACCCTTACACATGTTATTTCATAGAACTTCTTGCCTTCTAATAGCATTCGCTCATAACTCGTCTTGAGAGTGTCTCCTTTGTCCGATATGAGTGTTCCTGTAGCTGTTACTTGTGTTTTTTTTTTTTTTTTTAAACCTAGCGAGTGAACAGTGCAGACGCACACATATCATCACTGTCTGGTGAGAGTAGAGCTGCGAGGAGTCACTAGGGGATCTGGTCGACGTTCAACACTCAAAGAAAAGACGAGAGGGATAAACATTTAGACCAGTGATTCCGAAACTGTGCGCCGCGGCGCCCCGGGGAGCCGCCACCTTTTCACAGGGGCGCTGCGAAATATTCGAAGTTACACGAGTAAATTTTTTAATTTATTGTTTCTCTTACATACGAATAGTCATAATTTTACTTAGGTTAGGGCGCCGTGGAAAAGTTTTAATTAAAAAAAAAAAAAGGCGTAGCGACTAAGAAAAGTTTGGGAACACTGATTTAGACTGTTACTAGTGGAACTAGAACTGGGGCTCTGCACTTGCTTCCGAAGATGGGAGACGGAGCGCTTACAGGAGTGTCATGAGTGGTGTGATGTCGATTCCTAATTCAACATTCTTTACCTTTTGTTTTGTATCGATGCTACAGAAACATAGACATGATCCCTGACACTGGTGATCGTGTGAGTTGATGAGCCATGGCCGCTTTTGCTTATCGACATGGTTTGATGATGATGATGAAAATGGGTATCGGAACTATAATAAAATGTACTTCTTCCTGTTCTGAAGAGCGCCAGTCAATGCCTTCGAAGTTATTTCTAGCTTGGCCAGGTCATTCATCAACATTCTAGCATCCAGAGAAGGTTTGAGGAAGTGAAACAATTCGGAAACTAAAGTGGAAAATATTCTTAGCCCTCAGGTAGTGCCAGAATCCAGTCAGTTCTATAAATAGATGCTGGAGCGATAAACGATACGTGTAAACAGCTTGTCAGGCGGCCCCGCTGGGTGGCGCCACAGGGAACTACTTTACATACATCACATGAATCAGGTGGAAATAATCAGGGCGCAAAGGGAGCTCGGCTGATAAGAGAGGCTGCAGTTGGAATAAAAGTGTGACTGAAAACATTTGCCGGGAACCCCTGGCTGGAAGTGATTCTGGCTCACATCTTCGCGTGAGGGATGTTGGCGGGAGCCTCACTTTCGTTAGGCAGCTGCAGCAGTTGTAGCGAGGCACGGCTTTCAGAGAGCGACAGGCTTTTGAGAAATGGCTGGGCTGAAAGAGTATGTAGAGGACGTGTGGTCTGGATACCCCAGCTATAGACAAGAAACGGAGCTAAATGATATTTAGAAACAGGAATAAATAAATAAAAAAGAAAGAAAGAAAGAAAGAAAGAAAGAAAGAAAGAAAGAAAGAAAGAAAGAAAGAAAGAAAGAAAGAAAGAAAGAAAGAAAGAAAGAAAGAAAGAAAGAAAGAAAGAAAGAAAGAAAGAAAGAAAGAAAGAAAGAAAGGAAAAAAAGAAAGAAAGAAAGAAAAAAAGAAAGAACGAAAGAAGGAAAGAAAGAAAGAAAGAAAGAAAGAAAGAAAGAAAGAAAGAAAGAAAGAAGAAAGAAAGAAAGAAAGAAAGAAAGAAGAAAGAAAGACAGACAGACAGACAGACAGACAGACAGACAGACAGACAGACAGACAGACAGACAGAAAGAAAGAAAGAAAGAAAGAAAGAAAGAAAGAAAGAAAGAAAGAAAGAAAGAAAGAAAGAAAGAAAGAAAGAAAGAAAGAAAGAAAGAAAGAAAGAAAGAAAGAAAGAAAGAAAGAAAGAAAGAAAGAAAGAAAGAAAGAAAGAAAGAAAGAAGAGCAGAGTTAGAGCTACTAAGTTAGAAGGGAAAGTATTAACTTTATTGCACTTGGTTTTTATCTCTTATGGTTCGCTCGGACTCTCTGTGCTAAACGAAGCTCACCTACTGAGAGCGTTGCACGAAACACGAACAACGTAGCTACGGCAACGATCCACGGTGGTCTATGAAAACACTACTCGTGAACTGAACGACGCCTATGGCTTCCGTGACACACAAAAAAAGAAACAAGGGAGACAAAAACACATAAGATAAGACAGAAAAAAGACAAATAGACTACAAGAAAGGAGACAAGAGCACAGAAGACAAGAAAGAAAAGAGACAGGAGCACAGACTATAACCAAGACATTAGACAATATGAATGAAAAAACACTAGAGCAAAGAAGATTAGAAAGAAAGCAGACAAGATCACAGAATATAAGAAAGAAAGAAGACAAGCGCACACAAGATAAAATGAAAGAAGAGAATTTTAGACAACGTAAGAAAGAGTGTATATAAGAACACAGAATATAAAAAAGAAAGAAGACAAGAGCACACAAGATAAGAATGAAAGAAGAGAATTTTAGGCAAGGTATATATAAGAACACAGAAGACGAGAAAGAAAGAAGACAAGAGCACACAAGATAAGAATGAAAGAAGAGAACATAACAGAAGATAAGGAAGAAAGAACGGAAAGAAGAGCATAAAAGTCAAGAACGAAAACAGACAAGCGAACATAAGTTAAGAATGAAAGAAGACAAGAGCACAGCTGATAAGAAAGAAAAAAGACAAGAACATGGAAGTTAAGAAAGGAAACAAGAAATTAAGAAAGAAACGAGACAAGAGCAGAGACTATAACAAAGACAGGAGACAACAGCACAAAAGATCAGAATGAGAGAACATTAAAGTAAAGAAGATCAAAAAGAAAGGATATAGGAGCAGACAAGATAATAAAAAGAAAAGAGGTAAGAGCACATGTATAGGAAAGAAAGAAGACAAGACCAAAGAAGATAAGAATAAAAAAAAAAAAAAAAAAAACCAGAACAAAGGGGATGAGGAAGAAAAAAAAGGTGAGAACAGCACAGAAGATAAGAATAAAAGAGGACAAGAACAAAGAAGATAAGGAAGAAATAAAAACACACATTGGGAGATTTCCGTAAGGTTTACCGTGTTTGTGTAAAAATGATTTCATGTGTGCATCTGTCTTTGCGTTTGTGTGTGTGTGTATTTTACGTGCGTATTTATGGAAGACCAAGGGAAACCCTACGTAGAACTATCATCAGGGAAGGCTCACTCATGGGCCACTCAAACATCCAAGACCTACAACAGATTGCAACGAACCGCCATGCATGGAGAGTCATGACCTCTGCCCTATGTGCCGCACTCGACACAAGAGGAAAGACTAACTAACTAACTAATTTATGTGTGTGTATGTATAATAATGACGAGTGGAAATCGGAAGCAACAATAACATTTATAATCTGTTTAAATGAACACTAATTACTAGCTGTGTGAGTTTGAGTATTTAAAAAAAAAAAATGTGTATATCTGTTTGTCCATGTGTCTACACCAGGGTTTTTCAGCTAGTTTATTCAGGGGTAAAAATGTTGAAATGGGAATCGTCACGGACCAAATACCTAAGACCCAGAGTAGAAAGACCATTAATACAAAACAATCGTGGGCCACTTGCTAGGTCTCTGTGGGCCGGATCCAGCATGCGAACTGCTAGTTGAATGGCCCTAGTCTATACCAACAATCCACTAAATCACTGCCACCCACAAGTGGAACCCACAGAACAAAAAAAAAAAAAAAAACGATACACAAAACAAAAACGAAACGATAAGCAGGGAATTCTCTTTTCTAAAGTCCCAGTTGAAAATAATCAGGGACAACAGGCAAGAAGATAAGAAAAGCGAGGCCTGCTTCTACCACCGATGACAAGGATAGCCATTTTGGTGAGGAAATCTTCAATGTGCACAGACAGCAGTCTGTCCCGGAGGCAAGTCCCGTCGTTTGCAGGACGTTCAGTGGCCCAGTTTGATTGACAGCAACAATCCCTGAGATGACAGCACTGATGGTGCTGCGTTTTGTGCACATCTAGTCTGTAGATAACAATTACAGACATGTCTGTATGAGTGGCACAACTCCTTGCCTCATTGCGTCCATGTTCCGCTGTTCTCTCGGCGTTTTCGTGTGTGTGAGTGAGTGTGTCTGTGTGTATATTTTTTCTTTATTCTTCTGCCCAAAAAAAAATGACTGTTTGTTCATAGCTGATTGGTAGTTCACAGACGACTGATTGTTCACGGCCGATTGGTAGTTCACAGATGACTGATTGTTCACAAAATCTTGACTATTCACAAATAGGTGATAGTTTCCGGATGTTTTATTCTTCGGAGCTTTATGTTTATGCCTTGTTGGTCGGCGTCTGTGGCATAGGCGTTAGGTACGCTCTTTGTAATGCCGGGGTGCTGGGTTCGATTCCAGCTGCAGGCCTTGCGCCTCGCGCTGGTTTCGACAGTGGTGTCGAGAAGCCGACCGTCCAGAGAGCAATGGCAAATTACTGGGTGTAAACTTACCTAGGAAAATCACAACGGACCCACACAAAAAAAATTCCTGGTGTTGGTTCTGCAACGTCCTGTAAAAGATACGTAACTAACTTTACAATGTCTTGTTGGCGGCAATGTGTCGGGTTTGAATAACATTGTCGAGCGACCTAGACCATTGTCACATTGTTGCTGATCCAGACAATAAAGGGGTGGGGTTTGGTTGAGAAAGGGGAGCGCGGGGAGGGGGTTAAACTAACTTGCTTGGGATGCACCATTTCCAGATCAAGATATTATGGTCACCCAGAATGTGCTAATCGACATTCTATACTCCAGATACATGCAACTAATAAATGCCTGCACTAAAGAAATAATGCTCAAGAAGTAGGAGGAGGAGGAAGAGGAGGAGGAGGAGGAGAAAAAGAAGTAGAAGAAGAAGAAAAAGAAGAAGAAGAAAAAGAAGAAGAAGAAAAAGAAGAAGAAGTAGTAGTACTAGAAGAAGTAGTAGTAGTAGTGGTAGTAGTAGTAGAAGAAGCGGAAGAAGGGGAAGAAGAAGAAGAGAAAGCAGAAGAAGAAGAAAAAGAAGAAGAGGAAGAGAATTATGAGGAGGAGGAGGAGAAGAAGAAGAAGAAGAACCAGTATGGGTTCTATAAATACATTTTGTGGGCTAGTGGTGGAAAACGGGGAAGGGGGGGGGGAGGTGCGGGGGGGGGGGGGGGGTAAGGGTTAAAGACCCCCCCGGTAAGGGGTTAAAGACCCCCCCCCTCCCCCCCCCCCCCCCCCCAAAAAAAAAAAAGTATTTGCTGACTGCATATATTTCTGGCCGAGAGGTGTAGATGTCGCAACCAAACTTCAAACCGCAACGTAACATCTTTATAGGCCGAACTCAATAAAGAAAAATAATTTCCCTAAGTGCAGTCAGCCATGTCCATCCACACCTACACACCAGCCTCAGGCTTTCTTGTCGACAAGCAAACTCTTGGCAAAACTCTTTCAAGTCTCTGTAATTCCATAATTTCAGCCGAGCAGCTAACGTACGTACTTACACACTTAAACCAACCACAAAGACGGCATGTTCTTAGCCCACGTGTGAATCCAATTATTTACCGTAAACCTTTGATTTCTCGCACCCACCTCTGTTCTCCACCAGAGGTTCTTTCATGTAATCTCCATAAACATTGGCGTTACTGTGATCTGTGTAATGAGGATTCTCTCATCTAATGCCTTAATGGGGCACACAAGCTAGAATCTAGGTCAAGAGTAGTTGCCGATATTTCAGGTCTTTGGGAGATGGTGAGTACAGATTTGTCTGAATGTTCATACTCGTTTCTAGAGATTAGAGATAGGTGTCTGGGAGCGCTTTATGGGGCCAGTTAAGAAGTTGGTGTCTGGGGGCGCTTCACGGAGTGAGATTAGATTTAGATTTTCTGTGAAATTTTTTAAAAACAAAAATCATCAAAGTTTGATAATTATAGCCAGGTGGAGAGAGAGGGAGAGAGATTAAGAAGGGGAAGGAAGAAACGTAAAGTCGGAGATAACTGGAGTTAGAGATACCGAAAACAAAAACCGGAGAAAAAAATATATCAATCAATCAATCAGTAGATCAATCAATGAATCCTCATCACGCCCAGTGGCACATAAGGCAGAAACAAACTGTCGCCACTCAGTTCGATCCTAAGCCACCCAATCTATCTCCAGTTTTGTCCTTCTCGTAGCCTTAAGTTCAGCCTCAAAGGTTCGCCTCCAAGTGCTTCTCGGCCTGCTTCTTCCTCGCTGTCCTTGGGGTGTCCATTGCATTACCTGTCTAGGCTGTCTGTCTTTCTATATTCTGAGGACGTTTCCAATACACTTCTATCTTCGTTTTTTTTTTCTTCTTAATTTACACCTTTTAGGTCTTTCATTTGTTGGAATCTATAACTGCTGATTTTATTTTCCCATATATATATATATATATATATATATATATATATATATAATATATATATATATATATATATATATATATATATATATATACTAGCTGTACCCGGCCACGCGTTGCTGTGGCCCTGAATGGTGAAATGGAGAGGAAAGTAAATAGCTCTCAGCTAACTGTGTTTGGCATCCCCCCCCCTTTTCCACCAATCATATTTCCCTCTCCATAGGATTGAAAAATCATCACCTGGCGAAATTATTAAAATAGAAATAGTAAAGAAATGAGAACATTAAAATAATATCTTAAACTCTCTCAGCTAACGGTGTCTGGCATAACCCCCCCCCCCCACCCCCCGCTCCCCAAATCATATCTCCCTCACCCAAAGATTTAACAAATCATAACCTGGCGAAGTCATATCCCCCTCTCCGAAGGACTGAAAAATCATCCATAGCGAAATTATTAAAATATAAATAGTTAAGAAATGAGAGCTTTAAAATAATATTTTAAGCTCTCTCAGCTACAACAGAAAAAAAAAAAAAAAAAAACCCGCCATCACCTAACCAGTGATGGAACCCACAGTAAGAGTCCGTTCTATACTCACAAAAAGAGGAAATAATAAAACCCGTCCGTCATCTCCGCTTTCCGAAGGGACGAATGTTAAATGACCTTGGCATCCGTGTCCACCCAAAGTAAACTGGACTGTTAGCAGTCTTAATTAACAGCTTCTGTCATCAACGAATAGTTTATTATCTAGTGAAGCGTCACGGGGAGGATAATTGGGACTTTACTGAAATCGGATGTCTTTGGGCAACAACGTTCCAACCGCCCTCTCAAAGGCGAACGAAAATTACCTGTGACAGGACCAACATAT
>CAJHNH020000159.1:30000-67500 GCA_905116865.2 Candidula unifasciata
AGGTAGCCAATATATATATATATATATATATATATATATATATATATATATATATATATATATATATATATATATATATATATATATATATATATATAATATATATATATATATAGTAAACCATCATAGAAATGGGTTTTTTCAGTCGCTGCACACTGGGAGACATACTAAAGATGGGATCCGAACGCCAATGTGCAGCGAGGATAATTTATCGATTAAGTAATTAACTAAATGCGACCCTTTTTAAACTCTAATTATGCTCATGCTAGTAATATCATCCTATCTAATCTCTAAATATGTCTATGTTTCTAACGTCTATGTCTGTCCGGACAGGACAATTCTGCCTACAATTTCCATGTCTACACCCTTCAATTTCAGGAGCCTTGTTTTTGTCACAAGATATATTTCCCCTTATACCTCCAACATCTGTCATTTCCCCAATTATCTGCACGAGCTTCTGACGCCTATGTGTTCACAAGCAGACTATAAACCAACCTCGCATATCGTTTTCCATATTTTTGGCGTTGTTTCCACTTCTGTTTTGTTTATTCTGACTAGGTTATCATTTTTGCCAGAGCTGCGTCTCCACATCATACATAGGCTAGAAATCTCCAACCCTATTAATTTCTTGTCTTTTCTTTCCCCTGACATTGTGTTTGCTTTCTTTGCTCATTATTTGAGGTTTTCTCTGGTCTGATATGTTGCAGTGTTTATTTGTCCTGGCAGCGTTCAAGAGTATTGCACTATTTTACGTGAAGCTTAGAATGAGGGAAACTATTTCTTCCAACATGTAGTCTGATCTAACGTGAACTAGTTTCTTATTTTATCTAATAGGAATAAGTTTCTTTTACTTGTAGTTTGAACCAATAGGAGCTGTTTCCGTCGACTTGTAGTTTGAACCAATAGGAGCTGTTTCCGTCGACTTGTAGTTTGAACCAATAGGAGCTGTTTCCGTCGACCTGTAGTTTGGAGTCAGGGAAATTATTTCTTTCTACTGTAATGGAAACTATTTGCTTATACTTGTAGTTTAAACTAATGCGAAATATTTTCTTCTACTTGTAATTTGAACTAATGAGAACTATTGTCTACTACTTAAGTTTGAAGCTACGAGTACTATTTTTGTCTTCTTTTAGTTTGAAGTGAGGGGAAATATTTTCTTCTGCTTTTAATCTGAAGTCACAGGGCTATTCCCTCGTCACTTCCTCCGCATTGATCTTACAATCTCTGCAAGTTCAACACTTAACTACAACCCATACATGACTACAGACTACCTTGTAACCGTTTTGTTGTGGCCCGATATAACTGTGCTAAAGGGCTTTACGGTTCGACATGGTTTCCCAGAAATGTAACTGCGTGATTCTCATTCTTGAGATGTAATTTCTAGGGACTGAGAAAGAAAACTGATAAAATATTAATAACAATTAAACACTTTGTTGCATGTACTTTAGAGAAAGTCCGAAACTAATTACTAGCAACTCACCGCTTAGGGTCAGAGAGCACAGTGGGATTATGTCTAGACAACAGAAAGAGTCTGAACGAACGATCTGCATTTTTTTTTTTTTTAAAGAATGCATGTCTGTCATACATTCTGTCCAGTTAATTTGTTCCCCTTTCATTTGTTCTGCTTTTATATCTTTGTGGACAGGGCCGAATCTATTCTTGATTTAGGCCGTAAGCAGTGTAAAGCCGTGAGACCCCACCCGTTGAAAATTACACCAGCTAATTTTAGGAAACTGTAAAATATGTACGCATTTTAAATATATGGATAATGGAAATATAGCGTCGTTTAATTTGCATTGAAAGAAATAATAAAAAAATGTGGTTGCAAAATAACATAAATTATAAAGTAAAGGTCGCTTTTTCACGCTTTTAGGCATATTTGGCAATATAGGGCTAGACCGATTTTGTTTTTAGACCAATCGGCTCTTGGTGGGCGATGTGGTCAGCATCACGCCGGTCGCCTTTACTTCCCAGGACTGCACCTGGTATCCACTCAAAGCTGGGTCGACCTGGAAGTCAAGTTAATTTTTGAAAAAAAGTCCGGCTCCTTCAGGACGCGAACCCACGACCTTCCGATCCGCAGGCGGGCGTCTAGCTGTCAAACGCCACGGCAACTCCTGCGGAAATTAAATAATCCTCTAAAAGGCTACAAGTTACAAGTTGACATAATTGTCCTTGATTTCCCCTAAATAAAATTATTCGCTTAGCCTATCTCGGCTTAGCTTACAGATTTAGCTTAAATCGCTAAAAATAACTTTTTTGTGTGTGTGTGAGGTAATAATATATCATAATATTATAATATTCTCAGAATATCTTGGACAAAGAAGATGAGAAATATTGACATCTTAAAAGATCTGAACATCAGGGAAGATTGGCTAATAAATAGCATCCTTTCTCGAAAGCTGAAATATTTTGGTCATATCAAGCGCCACGACGGATTGGAAAAAATTATAGCAGAAGGTATGGTATCAGGAAGGAGGGGCAGAGGCCGACCGACACGAAGATGGGCACAGGATATAAGTGACTCCTTGAGTGTGAAAGTTCATGAGGCGGGAGAACTGGCAAGAGACCGAGTTTCTTACAGGCAGACTGTGATGAGAGCGACGTTCTGCAAAGGACCTGCTACATCATGATGAATAATTTATCAAAATAATAATAATAGCATTAGAAAATTCCTAGAGAAATAAAATTATACAGTAAACTGAAAGTAAATTTCATTAACGATAATATATGAAACGAAAAGTCTTCTTGTTCAGCGATCTCTGGTCATGCGCATAATCCACTGTGGGTCATAAACTGGGATGTCTCCTCAAGGTCTCTTAGGTTTCCCCAAAGCTTAGTTGTCAGTTCTACTGGGTGTTGCCATATGTTGCTCCACAGCTCAGCCAGGAGAGGACAGTCTTGTAGGACATGTTCTGGAGTCTGTTCAGCACGAAGACACTGGCAGAGAGCTGTTTGGCTTTTACCTAATTTATATGAGTGTTTATTGAGTCAGCAGTGTCCAGTAAAAAACTGTGACTTGGTCTCTTCTGTTCAGGTGTTTCATAATTTTTTTTTTCGTAGTTATAACCAATTAAAACGAAAAGTGAATTTGTAAGAACTAAAAAAAAAAAAAAAGAATTTTTAGGTCCCTGCGGATTGTCATACCGAACTGCGAAGCTTATTTAGCCTGTATCTAAATCTGGCAACGGTCTCTGGCAAAGATAATTTCTATCTTTTTGTCTTCTTTTACCCCACTAGGACATCACACAAGCGATAAACACCCCTTCACACAAAGTGCTATATTGCGGCCCCTGGCAAGAGCCAGAGAAGGCTTCAAATAACGAAAAAAAAAGCGTAATTATGTTGTACATTAATAGCAGCTAACGTTAATAAAATGTACCGGATATAGAAAATGACAGATAGAGATAAGGAGGATTGGGAAGAGAAGGAGGAGGATAGAATGAAGAGAGGCGAGGGGAAAATTAAGAGATGGAGCGGCTGGAAAGAAAAAAACGGAAGAGGGTGAAAGTTGAGAGAAGAAAAGCAAGCGGAGAAAAAGAAGGAGAGAGGAAATTAGAAGAAGAAAGAAGAAGAAGAAGAAGAAGAAGAAGAAGAAGAAGAAGAAGAAGAAGAAGAAGAAGAAGAAGAAGAAGAAGAAGAGGAAGAAGAAGAAGAAGAAGAAGAAGAAGAAGAAGAAGAAGAAGAAGAAGAAAGATGCGGGGAGGTGGGAGAGAAATAAATACCGATGGTTTCAGCACACAAAAAACGTTTGCGTCCCACACAAGGGGAGTTAATTTGCGTACAAACACTATTTTAATAACATAACGACATGGTGCTGGCAGCGAAAGAAATGTCCGTAGATAAAATCAGCAAACATCTAGGACTCAGTAGGAACCAGGCCACAATCTGATCTGACAGGAGAATCTCCCAGGCAAGATTTGTCAGAATTCTCGCATATTTGTGTCAAATTCTCCTAGATACGGGAGGTAACCAATAGCCAAATGGTGGGCTAAGGGAGACAAATTTCTCGTAATATCATAATAACTTGTGGCAGGCTGAAGGCAAGCGTGTGTGCTTCTTGTTTAGTCTTATCAGGTCGGGGAGAGACAAGGTTCTCCAAAATATCGTGGATAGTCGGAAGAAGTATGGGCACATGTCATCAAGGATGCATAAGAAAATCATTCTTCTGTTTACAGTCCACTGCCGTGGGGCGTCAGAAAATGAGGCTGCCTATAGCTGGCTGCTTCTTTATGTTAATACCAACCTACCCATCTAGACCAGTGCTTCTCTAGTCTATCCAGTCATCTCCTTGTGAGATGCCAATTTTTCGTTATTTGAAGCCCCGTCCTGGCTCTTGCCAGGGGCCGCAATATAGCCCGACCATAAATATGGTCTAATGGCTGAAAGCGATTTCTGAGACCTCTCCACGGTGATCCTCATCCATATGGTGACACTTTGTGTGATCGCGGTGTTGATTGCTTGTGTGATGTCCTGGTGGGGTAAAAGTCTACTACTACTATCAGTGCTTCTCGCCTCAATGTTGCATGCAATCTTCGTTACTTTAAATACTTCAAAGCTGTAGTCGGGGCCCTAATATAACCTAACTGTTGAACGGAGTTTCTGCGACTTGTGCCCAGGTGATCTTCATCCGAATGGTGGCACATTGTTTGAACGAATGTTGTTCGCTCATTGCACGGTCCTGGTGGGGATGAATGACAAACACCCAATATGGTGCTACACCCAATATGGGGCTACACCCAATATGGGGCTACACCCAATATGGGGCTTGTGTGGTCTCGGGGTATGGTGTCCGCCCCGAGTGCTGGATGTCCCGGTGAAGGCTGGGATTTTCTTCACGTGGACCTAGTAATTTCTCCTAGTCTCTGGGCAGTAAAATAGGTCACCCGTGTGTATTCTTGCGAAAGTAAAAAATCCGTTGGCAGTTGGAAACCGAAAAGTCGAAAACAGTAGCCTAATTTGGAGTTAAAAATCTACCCTAAGTATTTCAGGATCCTCGCCGGTGCAACGGAGTTCGTGTACTGCGCTGAGAAACATCAGACTCAGGCTTGAGCTAGAAGTAGAACGAGACACTTATGGGGGACACCATTGTTCCATGCTGTTGATCCGTCGAATAAAAATGACCACCCAGTAATACCGACCCACTCTGTCTGGACTTCAAGTAACTTTCTAACCGTCGCAGGTCCCAGTATAATCTCATGTCTGGACTTCAAGTAACTTTCTAACCGTCGCAGGTCCCAGTATAATCTCATGTCTGGACTTCAAGTAACTTTCTAACCGTCGCAGGTCCCAGTATAATCTCGTGTCTGGACTTCAAGTAACTTTCTAACCGTCGCAGGTCCCAGTATAATCTCGTGTCTGGACTTCAAGTAACTTTCTAACCGTCGCAGGTCCCAGTATAATCTCGTGTCTGGACTTCAAGTAACTTTCTAACCGTCGCAGGTCCCAGTATAATCTCGTGTCTGGACTTCAAGTAACTTTCTAACCGTCGCAGGTCCCAGTATAATCTCGTGTCTGGACTTCAAGTAACTTTCTAACCGTCGCAGGTCCCAGTATAATCTCGTGTCTGGACTTCAAGTAACTTTCTAACCGTCGCAGGTCCCAGTATAATCTCGTGTCTGGACTTCAAGTAACTTTCTAACCGTCGCAGGTCCCAGTATAATCTCGTGTCTGGACTTCAAGTAACTTTCTAACCGTCGCAGGTCCCAGTATAATCTCGTGTCTGGACTTCAAGTAACTTTCTAACCGTCGCAGGTCCCAGTATAATCTCGTGTCTGGACTTCAAGTAACTTTCTAACCGTCGCAGGTCCCAGTATAATCTCGTGTCTGGACTTCAAGTAACTTTCTAACCGTCGCAGGTCCCAGTATAATCTCGTGTCTGGACTTCAAGTAACTTTCTAACCGTCGCAGGTCCCAGTATAATCTCGCGGCTGAACCGGTTTTTAAAAATGTTTTTAGCTGCCGAATAGCGACACTTTCACCGTAAATCGTTCAGAGTGCGGTTCTAGTGGGACTCATCTTGGCTCATTCCCCCGAGTACACCAGGCTACAGGTTACTTTATAAAGGTTATGTGGTGCCCAAGGTATAACTGTACTGTATGGCTATAGGGGTAATCAGGGATTCTGGAATTTGAACCGGTTTGATTCTCATCCTTGAGATGTTATCTCTACAAAATGCAAATCTGGAGAGGGAAACCCCCTTTTTTTTAAGTGTAAGATTTTATATTTTTTTGGACTTGTCACATCCCAAAATTTCATTTAGACCTCCTTTGACATTCAAGTCTTTGCCAATTTTGAAAATATAAAATCAGGTTGATGCAGTTTTTTTTTTTCTTTTTCAAATTTGTATTTGTGTCATGCTTTAAACTTGCGCCTGGCGCTCTGTAAACAGCACGGACTCCAGAACTGAAGGACAGGGACAAACCAACGAGGACTCTCACTAAGACATGAAAACAGCAAAATATAATAACCAGATCCCACAAGATATACGATGAGACTTTCTAGCACGGCAACACAACTAATAAACTGAATATAAGAGACTAACCCCGCTAACATATACTGCTATTAGGAGGCCAGACAGGTAAAAAAAGCACCCCCCCCCCCCCCAATCCTTTTAACCAAAGGATCACGATAAATTATTCAGATATGCAAAGATGGACACCATCACACATGTATAAAGACACTTACCTATTTATAGGGGCACGAAAATATTAAAGTCATTACACTTCACATAAACAACAAATCATTGCCAACACATTTGCCACAAAGAAGCCATACCACAATTATAAACCACGGTTGAACGCAGTTGTTATTTTTGCCCCCTCCCCCTCTTTCCCGCCTTTTTTTTTTTTTTTACTGGACAGGCCTCAGACATACAGACAGACAAACACATGCAGTCACAGAGTCACACATAATGACACATACACACGCATATCAGACATTCACAGAGACAGACAACGAAAGAGGCAGACAGGCTAGACTGCCAGCCAGACAGACATAGGGACAGGTACCTGCAATCTGCAGCGTGGCGTTCCTGCTGACGGCGCTGCCATGGATGTTGGTGGCGTTGCAGTAGTAGGTTCCCACATCCGGTTTGAGGTTCTTTGTATGGATGATCCTCAGAAAGAACAATTGGTTCCCTCCGTTCAGTAGCAACCTGGACCAAAAAACATGTTGATAGATGAGACATCAACATATAGAACGAGATGGAGAAAGAGCAGAGAAAGGGGACATAAGAGAGAGAGAGAGAGAGAGAGAGAGAGAGAGAGAGAGAGAGAGAGAGAGAGAGAGAGAGAGAGAGAGAGAGAGAGAGAGAGAGAGAGAGAGAGAGAGAGAGAGAGAGAGAGAGAGAGAAGAGTAAGAGGAGAGATAGAAAAGGAGAGATGTGAATGAGAAGAAAAGAGGAGACAGGTTGAAAAAAAGAAAAGAGTGCGAGAGGTATAAAAAAGGAGAGTGAGATGTCAGAAAGGGCAGGGGGAAGGGAAGAAAGAGATAGAGAGAGAGAGAGAAAGAGGGAGAGAGAGAGAGAGAGAGAGAGAGAGAGAGAGAGAGAGAGAGAGAGAGAGAGAGAGACGAAATGGCAAGGGGAGACTAGACTGGGTTGAAAGAATCAGCTTTCTTACCTGTGGGCGTTCTGGTCATCTTTGTTGGTAATGACCCTTTGTCCATTCCTGTACCAAGTAATCTCTGGCGTGGGGTTGCCTTCTGCCTTGCAGTGGAGTTTAGCGGGCTCGTTTTTGGCCACATAGTGGTCAGTTGGATGTTCCACTATCCGCGGGTTTTCTGAAACATAATAGAAATGAACGACTTAACAAGATCGTCTTGATCAACTAGCACATCACACCTTACAAGACATAGCAGTATCTGTATAACATTTCTCTCTATGATGAACTGTCTGCTGCCAAATCTTGTTACATGACCAAACCATTTGTTCTGTTGTCTACCAATAAAGTTTAATATTGGTTCTGCGCTGACTCTCCTCCTGATATCATCATTCCTCAGTTAATCTTTCATTCATTATTCCCCAAAGAAGACCCCTTCGCTGTTGTTGGCTGATATGCAGATTTGATTTGCGTATGTGTTGAGCAATTGTTATGAAAAAACACATCCCTGGCTCAGTCCAGTTCTAATGTAGAACTTTCCAGCTAGACACCGCTTTATGAAGGTGTCTTCACAAGCCATGTCTGTCGTACAGCTTGAACTCACAAATATGGAATACAGACAGAAATTCATCCGAAAATTCATATCAGATAATTAAAACTAAATAAGTTACATAATTTCATATTAACCTAGCAAACGTTGAATAACAAACACACAAACAATTATAAAAACATCGGATACAATTACAAACACATCGGACGCTAATGCTGTGTCTAGAACAACGAATATTTGAGAAAGAGATCTGATTTGTCTGTTCCATTGTTTTGCATGTAATACACATAAATAAACAGACGGGGAGTCCTTGAGATCGTAGAAACATTCTTCACCACTTCCTGTTTTCTCATCATCTGATTATTTATTTTCCATCACTGGCGGCCGCCGTGGTGTAACGGTTAGATGCTCGTCTGCAAAGGTCGTGGGTTCAAATTCGCACGATGCCGCAATTTGTTTTTCAAGCATGACGGCGGCTGCCATATTTACCCAGCCTCAAGTGGGTCCTGGGAAGTAAAGGCTGCAGGCGTAGAGTTGACCACATCGGCCATACAAATACGAACAAGACCTTTGGCGTGCATACATAAATACAGGCCACAGAACGGGACTTTTTCTTCTAGTCCCTGTTCCACAATATGTCAGTTATACCCCACCAGGACATCTCACAAGCGTTAATCACCCGTGACACAAAGATGAGGATCACCCGTGGAGAGGTCCCAGAAAGCCCGTCCAACCGTTAGGCATTATTTAGGGCCCCCTAGCAAAAGCCAGGGCGGGGCTTCAAAATAACTAAAAATTGCATCCCAAATAAGGAGGACAGGGATTGCAAACTATGTTCCACAGTCGCCGCACTAACAGAAACGTAAACTAGACAAAACAAAATGTGAACACAAGAAGACTGAGAAAGTGCAAGACTCCTGAACAAGGGCGGTAACGCTAACTCTTGGAGTAATCACCCTGGCAGACATCGGCATGACAGACACAAGACACCGGGACACAGATAAACAGCAGCCATCACCGATATGGGGCGGCAGCTCTATCGGAAACAATAGGAAGACTTGTTCTCTAGCTCCCCGAGTCACGTCATTGCCAGATTAAAGCCTCAGACCTGGCAGGGAGCTATATCTGAAACTGCCATTATTTCCCCTGGTTATCTCCTGGAGGCTGACCTACTTAGTCAGCGGTTCCGAAACGTCTGTTTTCGGGAGCACATTTTACTGTCACCATGACAATTAACTTCGAACAATCATACCTTTGTATTCACAAGAAGATGTCTTTAAAAGAAAACAACTGACTGTCCACTATCAGAAGAAGACAATCTATATTCTTTGGTCAGCATGTGAGAAAGAAGAAAAATTAAGTAAGCCGTGGTAACGAGAATTTGGAGGTGAAGAGAGAAAAAGGGGGTAGTAGTAATAGTAGTAGTAGCAAGAGCAGTGGTAGTAGTAGTGTAACAGTAGCAGTAGTAGTGTAACAGCAGCAGCAGCAGCAGTAGTAGTAGAAGTAGCAGCAGCAGCTTCTGCAGGAGTAAAACAAACCCTTATAAGGATTATAACACTTAATTTGTATTGCAGTAAATATCAAGGGATAGGCGCTAATGACATCTGACTTCTTTGCCTGCTTAGTCCGGAATTCACGTTACTTGGCAACCGTCGGGTTCCCCAATATAACCTTACAGCTGGACAGGGCATATGGGGATTTATACAATATAAGATTCTCATCTTGGAGATGCTAATCCTGCGGATGCAATCTTGGAGGGGACAAACTGCAATGAAATGCAATTACACGAGATGCTCCTATGGGAACAATAATCATCCTTACCCACACATAACAACGGAGCAGCACACTGAAGTGCCATTAGGGGTACACTACCTTGAGCGGGAAATCTGGGATTAGTCCAGTTGAATGTGTTTCTTTGAGTGGCAAGAGTGTACAACCTTTAGGTAGAAGTCCGGAGAGGAAAAAGGGCAGCCAGATCCTCTGGCCACTACTCGCTGCGCCATTCTATTCTGACCGCGATGCTCTGTTTGTGTCTCGGCTTCGTTTACTCTTCCCACAAGGCGCTTACACCACCAGCCTACATCTGCGCTTACCACCAAGTGGTGCCGAACCAACCAAACAATTTGCCTGTTAATTTTCTAACACACGAGCATCCCTGCAGTAAATGTCCAAAGGACACTAACTAACTGGGATCTCTAAAGCGATGCTTGCCAAGGTGACAGAAGTAGAACTGTGGTGATGCCTAGAATAAATAAGTATTTACATCATTCAGCTGTTTGGAGGGGCTTCAAATCTGTAAACACCCAGTCAATTATATCTGACGAACAGGGTTGGAGTCAACGGATCAGACAGTCAACAGCCACTAGTGCCCATCAACAGGTGGTATTATGGGCAATACATCAGTAAATGTGGAAATCAAAGGAAAGTCATCACACGAATTTCTCTAGAATACGTTTACAGGCAGTCACCAAGCAAAGTTTACTGCGCAGTTCAAGACAGCTTCAACTAACCTTCTGGCTGAATTACAAACCATTACATCATGTTCTATACCTCCACCCTTGATTTATTAATTTCACGCCCTGTTAATTGCGACGACGGCACTTCATTAGCCTAGCAGATAACTTCTCCAAGCAACAACAACAACAACAAACGATCTTCTGTTGAACAAAGACTGGAACAGAACTCGTCAGTCAACTTTCTTGTAGGGAGCTTCTGTTCTCCGCTTACGGTAAATCGGGCAGCTGTTCCGTATAAGTCAAAAATGACTACCAGCATATTTCTACCGGTTGTGTTTGCTATTCATACGGTTCTAAAGAAAATGGAGAGGATAGAGTCAAGATGGCAAATTGTGCGCTAGTAGGACTTTTTGTTCTACTAGCACACAGTTTGCCATCTTGACTCTATCCTCTGCATTTTCTTAAACATGGCCAGTTATCTCATTACGCAAACGCCCGCAATTATTCTGTCATTTCAAAACAAAAGCAAGCACATGCAGAGTCTCTGGATATATTGAGGGGGACAAAATCGGCGAATGAAAGAAAGATAAGGAACAAGTAAAATATTACAACCCTTTTGAACGACACAAGCTAAAAAAAAAAAAAAAAATTCTGCAGTGGAACGTTAAAGGCAAGGGAGCAAGACACAGACAGCGATACAAGAGGCAGGATAACATCAAGAGATCGACCAACTGCAGTCTCAGAATGAGTTTATGAATGGCGAAAAAAAAAAAAAAAAGAGTGTTTGAAGTCCATTCAAGCAAGCCTTCAGTGCGCAGACGGCACCTAAATATTTGATTGCTTATGGAAGCTGTACCTCTATAGCGATGCGAAGCATTACAAGTCTATGGTTAGGCGCCGGCAAAGACATTAAAATTAATATTTTGAGAGCATGTATCTTCCCATGTATTTTGAGAGCGTGTTAGTCCTGGACTATCTCACAGTCCTTAGGAAAGAAAATAGGTGCTTTTGAGCTGATTCACCACCAAGCGGTGCAGAACCGGCCAGTCTGCCTGCTCGTTTCCTAACACACCAGCATACCTGGAAAAAATATCCAAAGGATGATAACTACACGGGACCTCTGAAGTGATGATTGTCACTCTGCGTGGAGCATATCTGTCTCTACCTTTCTCAACATGCTCTGCGAGTCAGTTACAATCGCGGCATGTTTGTATAGCTGATTCTCGGGCAGTGACTGCCTCCACCTCCATTCTTAAACTAGACGTTGTGGTATCATATGCCAGGCTTTGCTACACCAAGCAACGTCCATTCGCTTTTGCTATGAACCCCATGTACTTCGTCTACCCCTCAACACAGAGCCATCTGTATAGATAATCATATTATAAAATATATGTGTATACCCAATACGCATAAAGGCATGGAAAAGAGGCATTCACTTTACTTTCGATTATAATTATATAAAATAGATCATTATACACAAAAGACTAAATAATCGTTTAGTCAAGACATTTGACTGTCCACGTTAAATGATTCATAATACACACGAATGTCGGTTGCAATAGGCAAATGCCAGAATAAAAAGATGGAAGAAAGAGGACAGTGACCATAGAGGGACAAGGAATACAGATGTAAAGAGTACGAGAGGGAGTGAAAAAGGAAAGTTAGACGGGAGAGAAAGGGAGATTGGAAGGAAGGGAAGAGGGGAAAAGGTGAGACGAGTGGGTTGGGAAGGGGATGCATGAAAAAAATGTAGGAAGATAGAGGAGGAAAAGAGAAAGTGAAATGGAGAGAGGCAGGTGGGTGGGAGAAAGGGAAAGAAAAGAGACATCACGAAAAAGAGATAAGGGGAAGAGAGACAGACAATCACAGAAAAAGAGTCAGTGAGAAAGAGGGACAGCAAGCGAGAGAAAAGAGACTGATACACACACACACACACACACACACACACACACACACACACGTACATAAAGAGAGAGAGAGAGAGAGAGAGAGAGAGAGAGAGACTGCGAGAGTGTGTACAGTCTTCTTTCCGATGGCGGGCGTCTCTCCACTCCAATGTGTGTTCAGTCTTCATCGCCATAACTTCCCTGGAATTAGCAGCATCCGTGCCTGACAAGAAGAGTTATGTTGTTTTCCTACAACGTCGTAATATTCTGTATAGCATCAGACGTTGTCGCAATAATCACTCGATGCTGTTTTATCCTGACTGAAACAGAGGCCCGATGTCGAAAATCGACCTGTCGTCTCACTGTCTGGACATACCGTTACGGAAAGGGACAAGGCTGGAAGTGTCACACCAGCCTTACAGACAGATCATTTTGTTTCTATACTACTGGTCTCACAATCTGACAAGCATTCGGTTTCGCCAAGTAAAGATGAGCATGTCAAGGAATACAACTGTGGAATGGAGCAACTACTTACGGGAGGTTTGTGCTCATACATTATTGTTGAATCCTGCAGTGATCGGAGAAGAGAATACCTCTGCTGAGTGTTCTACATTCCAAACGAACCCAAAACATTCACAACTGACCCTAACCGCAACCCACCTACGTCCCACGAGCGCCAAAACACCCACAACTGACCGTAACACTAACCCACCTACGTCCCACGAGGAAAAAAAAAACAATTAGAAAACTGCACGAGAAATGAAATGCCAACAACTGCACGACAACCTTCACTGAAATAATACTGTCCGGTGACTTGTGGAATAGACCCCAATATCTCACTCTCTCATCCTCTCTCTCACTATCTCTCGCACACACTCTCACTCTCTCTCATTTCTCTTTCGGACTCTCTATCACTCTCTCTCACTATCTCTTTTTCTTACCCCTCACTCGTGTGTATGTGGGTGTGTGTGTTCGCGCGTGAGCGTGCGTACATATTTTTTACCAGCCATGCTTTTGTTTTTGACTTCATATATATATATATAATATGCATATTATTACATGAATGAAACATCCTTCATTGATGAAATACAACTGCTGTGTGAAAGATGGAAGTTTGGAAGGGCCGAATGTAAGACAGGCCTGCGTGCCTAATTTGTAACCCTTTGAAAAAAAAAGTTCGTTCGTTCGTTCGTTCTCTGCCTCTCTATCACTCTTTCTAACACTCTATTTCTCTTTCTAATTCTCTCTCACTTTCTCTTCAACTCTCTCAACCTCTCTCTCATTCTCTATCAGTCTCTATCTTACTCTCTCTACCTCTCACTCTCTTTCTCAGTCCCCATCTCACCTTCACTCTAACTCACTCTTTCACTCGCTCTCTCGCTCTCTAAGTCTCCCTCTCTCTGTGTGTCACTCTCTCTCGTATGCAGATTATAGTGTTGAAATAAGCCCTCCTGTCACTACGAGTGTTCTTCTTAAGCGAGTAGTATTAACAAGATTTTAGTATATGTATGACTGAATATGTGTGTGTGTGCGTGTGTGTGTGTGTGTGTGTGTGTGTGTGTGTGTGATGTGCAGAGAAAAAAGTGAGAGATAGAGATAGACAGAGAGAAAGAGACAGACAGACAGAAAGAAGGGTGGAATACAAGGCGAGTGAAAGAATGAGAGACATTAAGATAGAGAGTAAAAGAGAGACGGAGATAGAGGTAGGCTGTTAGTCATAAAATACAAGCGCAAGATACAAAATCAAAGTTGTTCGGGTAGAAGTTGTTTTTTTTTGTTTGTTGTTTAGGGGCGCGGGGGGTGGTGGTGAAGCGATGGGGGTGGGGGATGGGGTCAAAAGAAAAGAGGGGAGGAAAAACGCATATATATATAGATATAGTGGGATTGAAAAGGGGGAAGAGAAGAAGAGGGAGATGAAAAGGCAGAGGGGTAGAAGGAAAATAAAAGAAATGGGAGGAGGAAGATGAGGGGGGGGGGGGAGAAAGGTAGATAAGAAGAGGGAGTGAGAAAGAGAGAAAGAGAAAGAAAGAGAGAAGAACATAAGACAAATCTTAGATATAGTGAGATACTGAGGAGACACAAAAAAAAGTGCGGTTGGTGTCCGGGTTGTGTGAAAAAGGGGAGGGGGGATTGAAAGATCTGTAAAAATTGATAGATCGTTGCCATCATGTTTACGGTTTCAAGAAATTGCTGAATAGCAAATCAAATAACTTTAATCAACCAATGAAAACTCAGCTGACACCCTTAATCAGCCAATCACACAAAACAATGGTCACGTGAACACAACAAACGTCACTGATAGTTTACATAAACGCCAATCAGCGCTCAAATTGCCGGCCTTCAAGACTAATAAGACACTCGGTTACATCCCTGAGTAGCCAATCAAAGCGCTTGTTTGTGGTAATTTGTCAGTTTCATCGAGACTCGAATAAATGTGTGGCTGGGAGGCAATCAGCGGCCATTAGTGGAACTGGAATCATGGACTGACGGGAGAGTACGGCTGTTGGCTAGACTCTTTAGTGCACTTATCTGACTAAATTCAATCTCTACATCTTTCTCGTATTTGGAAGAAATATCCATCCAGACGAGAAGTAGAACTGGTCAACTTCACAAAAATCACAGTAATGAAGGACAAAATGGCAAACTCCACATCATGCGTCTCGCAAAATTTAGATACTGTACAGAAAGTGACCCAAAGACTACTAGAGGGAACGTACAGCGTCGAACTGTTTCAGCTGCATGCTCGTGCTCCGGAGATTGTGGGTTCCACGTAGAACTCATCAAGTTCGTGAGTACAGGTGTTCTGGAGCCCATTGGGTGTCGTTGCTGGAGCTAAGTTGTTCGTTCTTTGTCCAAAGCTGTCGTCGACGACTGGTCGCTCTGTGGACAGAGATCGAGTTATATCGCCACAATGAAGGCGATTCTCTCGCATGTAAGCTCTTTAGTCCTCTGTATCTTTTGCAAGCTGGTTGTAAACGTGTTCTTGGCAGAGAGAAAGATTCTGCTCTCTCTCTCTCTCTCTCTCTCTCTCTCTCTCTCTCTCTCTTTATTTTTCTATCTCTATCTCTCTATTTCTTTCTCTTTCTCTCCCACTCTCACCCTCTGTCTGTCCAAATGCAGAAGTCAGAGGTACAGTTGAACACAAGTCATCAGATGTAAATAGACCAGTACAGTAGATCGATGTCACTGCACATTGGGCATTCCGACCCATCCTCACTTCCCCTATACTTAGTTTACTTAAGTTATTGTAAGCATGCTGACTGTGTGCTTTGAATGGGTGTCTGTTTTTCCATATATAAGGCTAAATAAAAACTAGGAAAAATAAATCTCACAAGGACCTGATTAGTTTGGTTTGAACAACGGATAAACATCATGGCACACTGCTAGTAACCCATAAGTGCTCCATTCTTCTTCTAACCCAAGTCTAAGTCCGAAGAAGCTCAGCACAGTGCACAGGCTCTGTAGCACCATCGAAGATCCTGAAATACTTTGGGTAGACTTTTTACTCAAAATTTTGCCAGGGCAGTGCCGTTAGGCTACTATTTTCGTTATCCAACTGCTAATGGATTTTTACGGGCGCAACAATGGACACTGGCGTCCGATCTCACTACCCAGAGACCAGGGGAAGTTACTAGAAGTCAAAGTCCACGTAAAAAATGTCACAGCCCTTACCGGGGACTGAACCCCGAAACTCTTAACAGTTGTGGCGGACACCATGTCTCGAGACCACGCAGACATGATTTTTAACGGGCTGCATGCCAGATTTAATCAACTGACACCAAACTATTACTGAGTTACAGATGTTTGAAGTTCGGCAGGACTTTTGGGGAGGACTATAACTACAGAACATGCACAGTAATCGATGTACCACAGAGTATTCGACACTGGAAAGTTAACAGTACCACCGGGAATCGCCCACAGTAATCCCGGGATTTCATGGATCTTCAAGGATCCGCAAAGACCACACAGGAACGATTTCACAGGAAACCACAACAACAATTGCGGCAGGGAAACGGGTTAACAGCACGCCAGGGCAGTCAGATGTTGACAATAGTTAGTTTGACGCTGTCTGGGAGGGCAGGAGGCTTGGTTGGTTGGAGCAGTCAGCCTCCCGTCATCTTGACGAGGTGGCAAACTATCCATTTGTAGAATCCTGGGAGCTTTAGCGGGGGGCTTCTCTTGGGCTGGTTTCGCCTGTCGAACTGGCCTGTGAGCTAAGTACCAGGTGATGATTGAGGTGGCGACAGGGAATGGGTCGTTGCTGATTACAGGGGTTGGGGGCTGGGCAAACGGGACGGGTGAGGGGGGGGGGGGTGTGCTTTGGCAGCTTCTTCTTTTGAATTCGTCCTTAAACAAAGGGTTAGTACGTTGTGTTCCAGTTTGCTATAGCGCGTTCCAGAAGTATTGTTGAAATTTAGAAATCTGTAACCGAGTAATCGTTCGGTGTAAGTTGTTGAAATTTAGCATGCAGCAAAAATGTAAACATATATTTTGCTTTCATTTTGTCTTATTTGTAGCATATTAACAAACAACACTTATTCAAAGCTAACAATCAGCGCTTGCTTACAGCCGGTTATCTCCAGTGTAAGACTCCCGTTAGTTGTGGCTTTTTTATTCAGTGAGGAATAGGCTATTAAAATAATCACAACGCATAGATGCACATGTGTACTGATTTTCAAATAACACCCACACATGTGTCAGTTACTGTGTAATCTATTAGAACTAATCACGGAAGTCACCCCATCTCATTGGCGCCCGAGATTTCATGCCGGCTCCAATTCATGTCGTTCTAGTTCCCACGTGCTGTTCAATGTTGTGGGGGCGTCACGACGTGGCTTGGTACGTCGTGTGTACACGCTGTGTTGAAAAGTGGCTGCTGTTTGGTTTCTTTTAGGCACTTTGTGAACGGTTGGTCTCAGGCGCCGAATGCGCCTGCGTAAGAGAAAGAGGTACTGCAGGAGAAACGCCGAAGGCGAGATGTTTTGTGAGTATCCAATCACTGATGTGTTTGTATTAATACGCTCGTTTACGGTTGCTGCCACCGCCGGTGGATCTGCTTGAAACGGTCAAAATGAAGAACACATGACATCCTGGACTTTAGGAGTGTCCTGGGAAATCGTCTAGGAAATCTCGCGGCAGACGAGATAAGGTGACTTTCGTATTTTGTATAATTCTGTTTTTCAGGGATACAGAAATTATCAGTAAGGGGGAAAAAAAAAAACCAAAAAAAAAAAAAAATCATCTGTACAATTATAAATTATAGAATCTTTACGACATAGGAAATCTAAGGTACATGCGACAATTCGTGTTAATCCGTAAAATAGTTTTCGAGATATTTGTTAAAATATGACGGCGTGAGTTTCGAAACGCATTATAAGGATTTAAACATGGTGTTGACTTTAGATGTGAGCTGAGAATGGTTAGCTGAGAATGACTGTTTTTATTGCTGCCTCATCCACCCCATCTTCTTCTTTTTGTTCCTCCTCCTTCTGCTGCTGATACTGTTGCTACTACTACTGCTACTACTACTACTACCACTACCACAACCACTACTACTACTACTACTACTACCACCACCACCACCACCACCACCACCACCACCACCACCACCACCACCACCACCACCAACACAACCACCATAACTACGTAACAATCAGCGTGTCATATCTAGTCAAACAATATACTGGAAAGCCAGATGAAAGGATGACGTGGGCCGCACATGATCCGCAGGACGAACGTACAGTCCTAGAGCTGGCCTAATGTAGGACTGGGAACATGCTGCATCAGCAACACCTGGTATTTGCAGCACTGCCCAGGCTGTGTACTACGGAGAGAAGGACCTTCTTCCCTGGTCTAAATTGGCATCGCCATTGGGTGTAATTCTCATAGATTTTTTTTTAAAGCGCATTATAACGCAAACATTTTGAAAGATGGAAAGATGCCCACAGTATAGAAGAGATTTCAGACGTATCTAGCAATTGTCTGAGGTAGAAACAACTGTTAGGAAGAAAACTGATAACCTCATCTGACGCAGTGGTAATCGAACATTCCACACCCTTGCACGTGTCGGGTAAAAACTTCCCTGCCTTTCTGACTAGAACAAAGGCGCGGCCGAGCCGACGTCTCCCTGCCAACGCTCAACATCTCAGTCTGCTGCTGCTGCTGCTGCTGCTGCTGCTGCTGCTACTGCTTCTTCCTCTTCCTCTTCCTCTTCTTCCTCTTCCTCTTCCTCTTCCTCCTCTTCCTCTTCCTCTTCCTCTTCCTCTTCTTCCTCTTCCTCTTCCTCTTCCTCTTCCTCTTCTTCTTCTTCTTCTTCCTCTTCTTCTTCTTCTTCTTCTTCTTCTTCTTCTTCTTCTTCTTCTTCTTCTTCTTCTTCTTCTTCTTCTTCTTCTTCTTCTTCTTCTTCTTCTTCTTCTTCTTCTTCTTCTTCTTCTTCTTCTTCTTCTTCTTCTTCTTCTTCTTCTTCTTCTTCTTCTTCTTCTTCTTCTTCTTCTTCTTCTTCTTCTTTTTCTTCTTCTTCTTCTTCTTCTCTTCTTCTTCTTCTTCTTCTTCTTCTTCTTCTTCTTCTTCTTCTTCTTCTTCTTCTTCTTCTTCTTCTTCTTCTTCTTCTTCTGCCGCTGCTTTTTTCTTTGTCTTAGTGTTCATCGGCTTTAGACTCCGGTGGAAAGTTAGGTTGTTCGTCCACTCCTGAATACTGGTAATATTACAGCTGAGTTGTGCGTGCACATCAATTTTACTGATCTAGCTTTTTCGTATGCAGACTGTTGGTTTCTTGCCGCTCTTTCAGCTGCACTCCGAATTTGAAATAAATACCTCTAATTTGTCTTTTCGAGGAAAGAAAAAAAAGGGTGTGGGAGGCAATAGATCTATTTTTAGTTCTCAAAAATGGAGACCCGGAACGCAGACGAGGATATCACCTCAGCGACCCTATTTCACACGTACTCGCAAAACATATGTTAGAAACAAGCAGAAACGGAAGTTGAACTGCATAAACAGAAAACCTAAAAGATCATCACCATACTTGTCTATGTTTCAAGTTGTCTTCCTAAACTTTCTCTCTGTCCACATCTTAAAGTGTCCCGTCTCCTGGTCTCTCCTTTTTTCCACGCTCACAAAAAAAGTTATCTGCCTTGTCACTTCCAGGGGCCATAACTTTCCATATCTGAGCAATAACAAGCGTTCAAAAGCCGTTTGCAGCTCGGGCGAGAGCTTGTACCGTGTGCCCCACAGGGCGCCTTTAATCCCCTCATTAAAATTTACACATTCTCCAGAAAAACGAAATTTTTGACGTGTCTGCAGCGCCCATAAAACCTGGTTGCTCATACTTCACAGCCAGTCGCCATTTTAAAACTAGCCACACACGAAGAATCGGTTCTTAAGCCCAACAGTAAAAAAAAAAAAAAAAGAAACAACGAAAGGGGGAAACTAGAGAGGTTCGTTCAAGGCCATTATCAGCCATCTCTTTGTATCGGGGCTAGTAGTTTCAGGCAGACGATGTACGGACGATTTGTCTTAAGAGCAACTCTCAACCTCATGTCAACTCCCATTACCTCCCTTGTGCTCTGAACGCTGGTCCGACTTTCAAAAAAGAAAAGAAAAAGAAAAGATAATAACTGGCACGTGTGAAATCTGTCACTCGTCGTTAATGTACCTTCAACGGAAAGAAAGGTACTCACCGTCACGGACAATATCCCGACACGACGCCGTCCGCTCAACTACACGACCCGCACATCGTTAAAATGTCCTCACAAGGGTCGTCGCGGTAAAGCAGTGGATATAACGCCTAAATGCGGGACCTATGGCCATGGTTCGAGTCCCCACGGATAAGAGTGAAGAGAAAAGATTGCGTGGTGTGAAAAAAAAGATCAAGTGTAGAGATAGAAGACTGAATGGATAAAAAACAGACTGAGTGGCGAGATTTAAGTTTGAGTAGTGTTATAAAGGACTTGAGTAGTGTGATAAAGGACTTGAGTAGTGTGATAAAGGACTTGAGTAGTGTGATAAAGGACTTGAGTAGTGTTGAAAAGGACTTGAGTAGTGTGATAAAGGAATTGAGTAGTGTGATAAAGGACTTGAGTAGTGTGATAAAGGACTTGAGTAGTGTGATAAAGGACTTGAGTAGTGTTAAAAAGGACTTGAGTAGTGTGATAAATGACTTGAGTAGTGTTAAAAAGGACTTGAGTAGTGATAAAGGAATTGAGTAGTGTGATAAAGGACTTGAGTAGTGTTATAAAGGACTTGAGTAGTGTGATAAAGGACTTGAGTAGTGTGATAAATGACTTGAGTAGTGTGATAAAGGACTTGAGTAGTGTTATAAAGGACTTGAGTAGTGTGATAAAGGAATTGAGTAGTGTGATAAAGGACTTGAGTAGTGTGATAAGGGACTTGAGTAGTGTGATAAAGGACTTGAGTAGTGTGATAAAGGACTTGAGTAGTGTGATAAAGGACTTGAGTAGTGTGATAAAGGACTTGAGTAGTGTGATAAAGGAATTGAGTAGTGTGATAAAGGACTTGAGTAGTGTGATAAAGGAATTGAGTAGTGTGATAAAGGAATTGAGTAGTGTGATAAAGGACTTGAGTAGTGTGATAAAGGAATTGAGTAGTGTGATAAAGGACTTGAGTAGTGTGATAAAGGAATTGAGTAGTGTGATAAAGGAATTGAGTAGTGTGATAGAGGAATTGAGTAGTGTGATAAAGGACTTGAGTAGTGTGATAAAGGAATTGAGTAGTGTGATAAAGGACTTGAGTAGTGTGATAAAGGACTTGAGTAGTGTTATAAAGGACTTGAGTAGTGTGATAAAGGACTTGAGTAGTGTGATAAAGGACTTGAGTAGTGTGATAAAGGACTTGAGTAGTGTGATAAGGGACTCGAGTAGTGTGATAAGGGCCTCGAGTAGTGTGTTAAAAGACTTCAGTAGTGTGATAAAGGACTCGAGTAGTGTGATAAAGGACCGAGTAGTGTGATAAAGGACTCGAGTAGTGTGATAAAGGACTTGAGTAGTGTGATAAAAGACTTCAGTAGTGTGATAAAAGACTTCAGTAGTGTGATAAAAGACTTCAGTAGTGTGATAAAAGACTTCAGTAGTGTGATAAAAAACTTCAGTAGTGTCATAAAGGACTTGAGTAGTGTGATAAAGGACTTGAGCAGTGTGATAAAAGACTTCAGTAGTGTGACAAAAGACTTCAGTAGTGTGATAAAGGACTTGAGTAGTGTGATAAAGCACTGGGTGAAGAGTCAGTAAAAAAAAAAAAGATACGACATGTTGAGATACGAGATGGAGTTGAGTGAAAAAAGATTGGATGGATAGAGAAAACATTAAATGGAGGGATATAAAACTGAGTGGAGAGATAGCAGACTGAGAGAAGATATGGAAGATTGACTGGAGACACAATCCTGAGATGTACATCTGTACAATTTAAATGCAGTCACACAAGACTGAGTAACGAGACACAAGAATGCGTTTGGTCGACTCAAGATAGAGCGATGCGAACACGTGACGGAGTCGATCATGTAGATGATTGATTGAAGCGAACTGTTAATTGAGTACGGTCGACTGGACTGTGTAGTCGCTTTGTAGCTACATTAAACAGACATCTCCTGGAAAAAGAGAACTTCGGAGAAAATAAACTGTAGGGGGTAACAATGGCAGCCACCTCTGAGCACCGGGCACGCCAGGCAGGGTGAGTACCACCCACGTGCATCAGCGACGGTTCCTGGGTAACGTGAGTACCCCTACCTCACGCGCGAGGCATCCTGTTCAACTCATCAGGGCAATCATCAATGACATAACCCTTTGGGCAGGAAAGGTGGAGAAGGGAGTGACTGGGGGGGGGGGGGGTGGGACTCCAGGTGTGGTATATCGAGGCTGCCATTTCACAGTTCGTCTCGTTCGAGTACTGTCTCCGATACCTAAACTTGGGGAACTCGTTTTGTTGTTGTTGTTTAAAGAATGCTCTGTCTGTCTGTCTGTCTGTCTGTCTGTCTGTCTGTCTGTCTGTCTGTCTGTCTGTCTGTCTGTCTGTCTGTCTGTCTGTCTGTCTGTCTGTCTGTCTGTCTGTCTGTCTGTCTGTCTGTCTGTCTGTCTGTCTGTCTGTCTGTCTGTCTGTCTGTCTGTCTGTCTGTCTGTCTGTCTGTCTGTCTGTCTGTCTGTCTGTCTGTCTGTCTGTCTGTCTGTCTGTCTGTCTGTCTGTCTGTCTGTCTGTCTGTCTGTCTGTCTGTCTGTCTGTCTGTCTGTCTGTCTGTCTGTCTGTCTGTCTGTCTGTCTGTCTGTCTGTCTGTCTGTCTGTCTGTCTGTCTGTTGGTCGGTGGCTTGTTGGTGTGCCGCTCAGACAAAGATTGTTTAATCTGTGGATAGTATAGAAAACTTGTGGGTAGCAGTTCGGATAGGACAACCCAGTCCATGGATCGATCAAAAAGATGATTATGATACCAGAAGGAATCGTAAATCGTCTGAGAGACAGAGTGCGGAAGTGCTCCTGAGAACCGATCCCATACCACCCCCCTCCCCACCCCCTTTCAGCGAGAATCGTCTGATGTCCCGTACTATGAGAGAATGGGCTGATGTCCCGAACCATGAGAGACTGGGCTGATGTCCCGTACCATGTGAGAATGGGCTGATGTCCCGAACCATGAGAGACTGGGCTGATGTCCCGTACCATGTGAGAATGGGCTGATGTCCCGTACCATGAGAGAATGGTCTGATGTCCCGTACCATGTGAGAATGGGCTGATGTCCCGTACCATGTGAGAATGGGCTGATGTCCCGTACCATGTGAGAATGGGCTGATGTCCCGAACCATGAGAGACTGGGCTGATGTCCCGTACCATGAGAGAATGGTCTGATGTCCCGTACCATGTGAGAATGGGCTGATGTCCCGTACCATGTGAGAATGGGCTGATGTCCCGTACCATGTGAGAATGGGCTGATGTCCCGTACCATGTGAGAATGGGCTGATGTCCCGAACCATGAGAGACTGGGCTGATGTCCCGTACCACGAGAGAATGGTCTGATGTCCCGTACCATGAGAGAATGGTCTGATGTCCCGTACCATAGGAGAATGGGCTGATGTCCCGTACCATGAGTGAATGGTCTCATTCCCGTACCATGAGAGAATGGTCTGATGTCCCGTACCATAAGAAAATGGGCTGATGTCCCGTACCATGTGAGAATGGTCTCATTTCCGTACCATGAGAGAATGGTCTGATGCCCCGTACCACGAGTGAATGGTCTCATTCCCGTACCATGAGTGAATGGTCTCATTTCCGTACCATGAGAGAATGGTCTGATGTCCCGTACCATGAGTGAATGGTCTCATTTCCGTACCATGAGAGAATGGTCTGATGCCCCGTACCATGAGTGAATAGTCTGATGTCCCGTACCATGAGTGAATGGTCTAATGTTTCGTACCATGAGTGAATGGTCTCATTCCCGTACCATGAGAGAATGGTCTCATTCCCGTACCATGAGTGAATGGTCTCATTCCCGTACCATGAGATAATGGTCTAATGTTTCGTACCATGAGAGAATGGTCTCATTCCCGTACCATGAGAGAATGGTCTTATTCCCGTACCATGAGAGAATGGTCTCATTCCCGTACCATGAGAGAATGGTCTAATGTTTCGTACCATGAGAGAATGGTCCTATGTTTCACACCATAAGAGAATGGTCTAATGTTTCGTATCATAAGAGAATGGTCTAATGTTTCGTACCATGAGAGAATGGTCTAATGTTTCGTATCATGAGAGAATGGTCTAATGTTTCGTACCATGAGAGAATGGTCCTATGTTTCACACCATGAGAGAATGGTCCTATGTTTCACACCATGAGAGAATGGTCTGATGTTCCGCACCATAAGAGAATGGTCTAATGTTTCGTACCATGAGAGAATGGTCCTATGTTTCGCACCATGAGAGAATGGTCTGATGTTCAGCTCTATGAGAGGATGGTCCTATGTTCCGTGCCATGAAGAATGGTCCAATGAATAATTGCCTCACTGAGAACCAAAAATACCTCCTACCACTTCCCTCGTCTCAGAGCAGAACCATTCAGCTGTTCCTTGTTTCCTAAAGAGTTGATCTAAAGGTTCGATCCCAGTGAGTCACTCCGTCTCTAGAGAACCCTCTAGTACAGCACCCATCCCCACGGCACCCATCCAGGACCCCGTGAGAGCCACTACGGGTAGCGATTTCTCACGTGCAGGAGACGAGACGCCCCTGACAACCCTCGGTAAATCTCGGTCTGTGTTTGACAACATGGCCGCCCTGGATTATTGTTCTTCAAAACATGGCGTCCGTCAGAACGGGCCATCCGTCATGGGAAACTTTCTCAATGTTTGTGGGCTGGTGCAGTGGTCTTTGTGTGGTGCCTGTGTGCCTCTGCGTGTGTAAGCTGGTGCGTATGTGTAAATTAAGTATTTAAGAATAGGTCGAATTTCAAGGCAATAAATACAATCATTGACTGCGGCTCCGAAAAGACTAAGAAGGAAAAAAAAAAGTTGTTGGAGAACGAAGGAACAAACGAACTAACTTTGTTTTCAACGGGTTAAGAGATTGTTGGCACGCAGTCACGTTTAACATTCTGACCCTCTAATGTTCCTCGCTTCATTATTCATTTCATTCATACACTTGTTAACATATACTAGTAAACATACTAACAGCAGCCAAACCTTAAACACAAGCTATGGAACCTGCTCGAATTACACCTACATATCTAACCACAGTCAACCATAGTAGCTGTAATAGGTTTAGCGGAAATGTACGCTTTTTCTGACATACTTTTTATTTTTGAAGGGGGTCTTGAGGCATGATGTCCCACTCGATTGCTAGTGGTTCAGGGTTTCACGTGGACTTGGACTTCTAGTAATTCCCCCCTGGTCTCTGAGTAGTGAGATCGGACGTCCATGTGTATTGTTGCGCACATGAAAACTCTCTTGGCAGTTGGAAATCGAAAAGAGTAGCGTAACGGCGCTGCCCGGGCAAAATCTGGAGTTTAAAAATCTTACTAAAATATTTCAGGATTCTTGCCGGTGCTACAGAGCCTGTGCATTGTGCTGAGTTCCTTCGGACTCAGACTTGTGTTAGAAGAAGAACGGAGCACTTATGGGTTACTACCAGTGTTGCCACTTTGGATCTTTTATATCCAAATTTAGATCTTTTTCATTGCATTTAAATACTGTTTTTGACGTTTAGATCGTAAATATTTTTCTAGAGGCTTTACATATGGAGTTAGATATTTTATAGATTTTTTTTTCTTTCATTGTCAATTTAATAATTACTGTGTAAAATATTTACTACAATATTTTTGTTTTGATCTGGCACGTACATTGTGACAACTGCCATTACTTGAACTTTGAACTCTCACTGGGGTCAACGCACAAATATCTGGCATCCCCAGTACAGATTAATAAAAACGCGCGTAAATCATACTAACTTTGTTTCAACCGTATCCTCACTGTGCTGAATTTGAGTTTCTTTTTCATGTGATTTAAAAAAAATAATTGCTCACCTCCTTATGTGGCTTTCACTTTGAAAAAACCTTTCAACATGCCAAAACTAAAGCATGAGCAAACAATTTGGAAAGAGTGGTTGCATGATGACAAAATTAAAAACTGGGGATACGACCAAAGCTTGTTGTAAGTACTGCAAGTGTGAAATTAAAGCGAAAATACAAAACTCAAAGAGTCATGCAGATACTAAAAAAGCATAAAACTGTAGTTTCATTTAAAAATATTACACCGCTGACATCTGTTTTCAGAACTATACTGATAAATTAATCATCAAAAGTTGAAGTATCAGTCGTAATGTTTTTAATTTGTCACTGCGCAATTTCAAACTGTGACCATTTGATCGATTTGTAAAAAATCTTGGACTAGTTCAATTTGAAAAGTGTGGTGTAGAAAGTATAGTTTAGGAAATGAAGGACCTTTTAATCAGCAAACAGTAAGGCTTGAAGAATTTGGCTGTAACTGGTCCTGATAAAGCCTCAGTGATGGTTGGTATAAACAATGGCGTTTATGCCAAGTTGAAGGAAGCTAACCCATCGTTAATACTTATAAAATGTATGCGTTATTCATTGCAGCTAGCATTATCACATGCTTCATCTAAATATTTACCAAGGAATTTGGAATACCTTATTGTTGAAACACTTTACTGGTTTTCCAAATCATTTGTCAGACAACAGCAATACAATACATTATATACAGCCTTGAATGATGGTTCCACACCACCAAAAATTCTGTCAGATTGCAAATTTAGATGGTTGTCAATTTAACCAGCTGTTGAAAGAATTATGAAGCAATGGCTGAGGTTGAAGACACACTTTGAAATAACAAGAAAGTGACAAGTGCTACACAGCTGAAATACTATATGGAATGTACAGTGATGAAAAAAATTTGTCATTCATTCTCTTCTTATAACCTATTCTAATGGAAGTGCATAAAGTTAATAAACTGTTCGAATCTAAACTTGTTGATAAAGTTAAATTACTTGATGCCCGGCTCTCTAGCTTAGTTGGCTAAACCGGACTGCGCGGAGACCGGGTGACGAACTCCTTGTGGTCCGGGTTCAATCCCGGGGGTAGGCAGAAAAGCCACATTTTCTCCCAGATTTACGGTATTTACAATGGAATCAAGGTCGAAAGGTTGCGATATCCGTAATACCGAGCCTAAGGGCTAACAACTCATGGCTTCTGGATACTAAAACAAACAAACAAACACTTGGTGATCTCACCTTGCTATTTCACTCGGTAAAAGACTGGTGTTGCCAACTTCTAAAGCTGATTTGCTCACTTGCACTATAGAGAGCTATTTGGCTCCTAAGCCACACCCTGGATATTAAATCGAATCAAAAATTGATGATTTAAAAACAAAAGGACTTTTAACAGAGAATGAAGAGAACAGCTTAAGAAAACGCTGTCAAGATTTCCTTATCTCATTATTGAAGCAACTGAAGCAGAGACTTCCTGAAAATCTAGATGTTTTGAAAAATATTTCACTTTTTTCTGTGAGCAACATACTTCAGCCAATAAAATTAAAGTAAAGTTATGAAATTTTTAGGGGCTACTGATAATAGTGTCGCGCAAGCAGAATATCAGTTAACCAAAATAAATTTAGCTGAATGGACAAATAAAACAGAAACTAAAGCGTTTTGGAGTGAAGTGAGACAATCTAAAGATGCCCCATCAAACAGTCCTTTCTGTAAGCTCTTTAAAGTGCCATGTCTGCCATGATACTACCCAACTCAAATGCTGACGTAGAAAGAGTTTTCAGTGCTAGGAATTATATCAAATCTAACCTAAAAAACAGGATGAAATTTGACCTCTTAAATGCTATCGTGCCATTAAAATTCGGCCTGACGAGACTAGAGAAATAAGCCTACTGTTCCACTTATAAAGAAATTTGAACAGCTAAAGCATACCAGGGTCATTTTGGATCTGAAGCTTCAACTTCTTTATCCAAGCTAAGTTTACCCTGTGGATCTTGTGAGGCAGACATCAGTGAAGGTGAGGACATGATTATGTAGGGTAAGTCATAACAAAAGCTATGTAATTTTTGACTTTTTCAATTTGGATGTTTTGTCTAGATCTTTTCCATGCAGATTTAGATCTTTTAGGATATTTTTTGACACCGTTTAGGATATTTTTTGACACCGTTTAGGATATTTTTTGTCAAAGAAAAGTGGCAACACTGGTTACTACCCGTGTGCCATGATGTTGATCCGTAGTTCAAACCTCAAACCTAGAGGGTAAGTAATTTGTGTGCAGACAATATTTGAAGTTTTCAATGGTAAATGCGGGGGATAGTTGTATTTGCCATTTGTTGTGCATGATTGTTTCATGGTTGAGCTATGAAGTACGTTAAACTTTTTACTTTTCTATCCTAGCTTTAGGAATATGTAATATGTTTAGGCGTCTGCTACGCCTTCCATTATATTTGGGAAATAATTTTTTTTTTTAAAAAGAGACATATTTGTCGACTCCCATGACATGCTTCTTGTGGAGGCAGTGGGTCTTTTCTTGTTTTTTCCCCCACAATGGGGCCCCGGAACCCACACGGAGATACGACAGAGTCTGTTAGTGATTCACTGCAGCTATTCTTCACTGTGAAGACGCCATATTATTTAATTAGATGTAGCAAGCGCCAGGTTTTAAATGTGAGATGTGCATGTTTTACACATCGTGTATGTGTGCTGTACAAATATGTGTGCATATTTTACATATCACCTATGTGTACTGTACACATGTGTGTCTAGACGTATGTATGTATGTAAGGTATTACTATGGTGTGCATACCCCCTTTCTTTCTTCTGTCTGCGTATCGCCGGTCTCACTGCCCATGTCATATTTCATACTTCAATTAACCCCCCCCCCACGCCCCCCCCCAAAAAGAAATATATATATTTTTTTAATTGTATGTATTTGCCATCAGTGCTTTTGTAATTTTACCCTGTACTCATCCTATATATATATATATATATATATATATATATATATATATATATATATATATATATATATATATATATATATATATATATATATATATATATATATATATAAAACAAACATATCATGTTCATACAGCAGAATTTATAGAATAAGTAAAGGGTAAAATTACAAAAGCACTGATGGCAAATACATACATTCAAATATACATACACGCACACACACACACACACACACACACACACAATCCTACTAACATACCCCATCCACACATACATATACACGCATACTAATGGAGGTAGGATGGTTTGGGACGGGGGGGGGGGGGAGTGCGTGAACATTTGCTATAAAGTTGAAACAGTGCCAGACTGTGTGTGTTGGCACTTCTGACGATTGTCCAATACATTTAACGCCTATGTATGCTTTTGATAAGACAACATTGTGTGCCACTTTTTTCCACAAGGAACAGTAGTGGATATTCTGTTTGGTTGTAGTTGGCACAGGAACAGAGCAAGTATAAGGTACCGCGTTCCCTATAATACTGGAATTATGATTACATGATTACACACATGCACATACATAAACATAAATACGTACAAATACATACACACTAACTAAAACAAACATACATATATAATATACATATATAAGTACCCCTACATACATAACCATCAACTAGAACAACACGCACATTGACAGACCGATTCTCAGATCCATTTACATACATCTTCTCCGTTTACTCGCGCATTCCTTTCCCAAGTCATCCGTTTCTGCCTTTCCTCGATTCGTTCTACCAATCAACAGGATGGGTCGCCACTCCACGACCCATGATGTATGGGTTGCCACCACGTTTTCTTCCTGGAAAACTAATCTTGGCCCCACCCAGCATTCATCTATCACCGTCCTAAAAGACAGTCCAATCTCCTGGAGACCCAGTTCTAGCAAGCAAATTAATCACAAAGACGTTTACACCGGGAGATTGTCTTCCTTTGTTCTGGAACACTGGAGGTCGGGGCCCTCGAGTAAGCAGCGGTGCGTATCAATAGAGACAAGTTGTCCTGGCCAGTGGTGGTGCGTATCGAAAAAGACAATGGGTCCTGACCAGTGGTGGTGCGTATCGATAAAGACAATGGGCCCTGGCCAGCAGTGGTGCGTATCGATAAAGACAATGGGTCCTGGCCAGTGGTGGTGCGTATCGATAAAGACAATGGGTTCCTGGCCAGTGGTACTGCGTATTGATAAAGACTATGGGTCCTGGCCAGTGGTGGTGCGTATCGATAAAGACAATAGTTCCTGGCCAGTGGTGGGTAAAGACAAGGGTGGTGCGTATCGATGGGGTCCAGTGGTGGTGCGTATCGATAAAGACAATGGTTCCTGGCCAGTGGTGGTGCGTATCGATAAAGACAATGGTTCCTGGCCAGTGGTGGTGCGTATCGATAAAGACAAGGGGTCCTGGCCAGTGGTGGTGCGTATCGATAAAGACAAGGGGTCCTGGCCAGTGGTGGTGCGTATCGTAAAGTGGTCATGGCCAGTAGTCGCGTATCGATAGAGACAAGGGCCCTGGGGTCCTGGCAAGTGGCCAGTATAGGACATGGTGGTGCGTATCGATAAAGACAAGGGGTCCTGGCCAGTGGTGGTGCGTATCGATAAAGACAAGGGGTCATGGCCAGCAGTGGTGGTGCGTATCGATAAAGACAATGGGTCCTGGCCAGTGGTGGTGCGTATCGATAAAGACAATGGGTCCTGGCCAGTGGTGGTGCGTATCGATAAAGACAATGGGTCATGGCCAGCAGTGGCGGTGCGTATCAATAGAGACAAGGGCCCTGCCAGTGGTGGTGCGTATCGATAAAGACAATGGGTCCTGGCCAGTGGTGGTGCGTATCGATAAATACAAGGGGTTCCTGGCCAGTGGTGGTGCGTATCGATAAATACAAGGGGTTCCTGGCCAGTGTTGGCGCGTATCGATAAAGACAAGGGGTTCCTGGCCAGTGGCGGTGCATTAATAAAGACAATGGGTCCTGGCCAGCAGTGGTGCGTATCGATAAAGACAATGGGTCCTGGTCAGCAGTGGTGCGTATCGATAAAGACAAGGGGTCATGGCCAGTGGTAGTGCATATCGATAAAGACAATGGGTCCTGGTCAGCAGTGGTGCGTATCAATAAAGACAAGGGGTCATGGCCAGTGGTGGTGCGTATCGATAAAGACAATGGGTCCTGGCCAGTGGTGGTGCGTATCGATAAAGACAATGGGTCCTGGCCAGTGGTGGTGCGTATCGATAAAGACAATGGGTCCTGGCCAGCAGTGGTGCGTATCGATAAAGACAAGTGGTGTCCTGGATAAAGTGATGGGTGGTGCGTATCGATAGGACAATGTATCGATAAAGGTGCGTACAATGGGTCCTGACCAGTGGTGGTGCGTATCGATAAAGACAAAGGGTCCTCGCCAGCAGTGGTGCGTATCGATAAAGACAAGGGGTCCTGGCCAGTGGTGGTGCGTATTAATAAAGATAAGGGGACCTGTCCACAGCGGTGCGTATCATTATTGAGAGGGGATCTAGGATCCCAAGTGAGGATGGTGCGTATCATACTTTGATAGGGGATCCATTCTCCCGAGAAGGTAGCGACGGATATCATTGCTATGGAGAGATCCACTCTCCCATAGATGCTCCGTCTCCCGCATCCAATGTGTTAGAGTATAGACTCTAACAGTTTCCGTAGCACACCGATTATAATACACACGTCGTTCTCTTCCTTTCATCCGCTCCTCCTTGCTGAATTCATTCCTAATTCATCGTTCACATATTCTCACACATTTTATTTCATCTAAAATCGTGTCTTCTAACACAATTCGTTTATACATGGTCTTCAGAATATCCACTTTCTTCGGCATGGGTGTTTTCGTAAAGATCGCTATTGTAGCCAGAAAATTCACGCTTTTTTTCTTTTGCAGTCCTGAATATTCCGGACAGTATATCATGATATGTCCCCGCAGAAGGAATTTAGGGAATCAGTTCGTTTTCTGGGGCCTGTCCTTTCTATGAACATTTGAGAAAATTGGAGGGGAGAGGGGCGGGGTGAGTGGGGGGGGGGGTGTAATTGGGCTCCCATCGTACTAGGCAGGGCAGATAGCACTGGGTTTTTTTAAAGATGATTTTGGTGGCGCATGTCGCAAGAGTTGGGTGTTGTAAGTCGGAGGTGGGGACATCATAGAGGATATCTAAGGGAGAAGGCAGAGAGAAAGAGAGCGAGAGACAGAAAGACAAGGAGTTAGTGAGTGTGTGAGTGTGTGTGTGAGAGAGAACTCAAGGAAGAGAGTAAGTGAGAAAGAGATGTTTGCCTATAGAGACTAGAACCAAGAGTAGAGAGGCCACATCGGATGCCACACAAATAGACCACAGAGAGGCTTGACGGGAGAAAGATCAAAACGGAAAGGCTAGGAGACAGAGAAATCTAAACAGAAATATAGGCAGCAAGATGGCTAACGATCAGAGACCAAACGCAAGAAAAGAAAAAACAAGAGAGACAGAGACAGTGAGAGAAAGAAGGAAGGGGGGGGAGACGAGGAGACGATCTGAGACCTCAAGTGTACGATATAATACCCAGGTGGCAAAGCAGGACAGCGCACGTGCAGAACGAATCTTAAGTGTCCTGGTTTTGAAATACACTCATAGTACACACACAGACACAAAAGTCACACCCAAGGGTCGGCACTTGAACCCTAGCGCCCGGCAGATGTACAACCAAAAGTCCCGGAGTGAGCACTCGTGTAAAACTGCAGGAGCAGCTTCGGGTGCCCGCTAGGCGATGCCATAAAACACATCATGTGCATTGTCGGTGATGGACTGTGGGAATCTGTTCATCTCATCTTAAGTCTGGAGAACCCATCCACACTCAACTACCAACACACTGTTTTGTTTTGTTTTGTTTTCTCAACCTCCCACGCAAAAACAATAACTATCATTCCCAGCAGGGGGAAAATGAGAAAACAGCCGGAGGGTCGGCTGTCTTGAGGGAGCTCGTTCATCAACGGACTTACCAACAGACATACAACAGAGAGAATTTGACTTGTCGTGGCTCGGTCGGAGTGTGGCAGGTCCAGTTACAGCGGGTTCAACCAAACACCAGAAGAAACAAAAACATGCTCGCGTCAAAAGTGACAAGGCAGTTTGATAAACAGAAGAGACACTGGAAACGGAGTCCGGGGTCTTTGTTCAACAAACAGGAGAACGAAACGGTAGCAAAAATTACTTGTCTAACAAGCGAAACAAGACACCCAAACACTACAGAAGTAATCCCCGAGTCAGACCAGACTAATAGCCCCTGAATCCCAGAAAGATGGAAGGCCACCGACAAGGTGGGAATTTGAAAGGGAAGGCTAAAGGGATTAACGAAAAACATACATAAGGTGCTTTATCATCATAGCTTTTGCAGAGTCCTTTGTTCCATGGGTATTGGTGTTAACTTTCCCTGGGGTAAACGAGGCTGGCCAATTGAAGGACCGTGATACACGGGCACACATGGTCTCTACAAAACTGCCAAAGCTTTGAGCTAAGGAGAGGAGGAACTTCATTCCCATGCTCTACATAGCACAATATAACACATCGTATGGGAAAACGGAAAGGTACCAACACATCGCTATGAAAAGCGCCGACGTTTCATCATGAAAACAGCCAACATGTCGTCAAGAAAGATGCCAACGTATCGTCATGAAAAATGCTAATATAGGGTAATAAAAAGTGCCAAAAAGTCATAATGAAAAATGCTAACATATCGTCATGAAAGGTGCCAACGTATCGTTATAAAAAGTGCCCCAAAAGTCATCATGAAAAATGCTAACATGTCGTCATGAAAGGTGCCAATGTATAATCCTAAAAAGTGCCAAAAAGTCATCATGAAAAATGCTAACATATCGTCATGAAAGGTGCCAACGTATCGACCCAAAAAGTGCCAAAGGGTCATCATGCAAAATGCTCACATATCGTCATGAAAGGTGCCAACGTATCGTCCTAAAAAAATGACAAAAAGTCATCATGAAAAATGCTAACATTTCGTCATGAAAGAGCTCAACATATCGCCATGTAAGGTGTCAACATATCGCCATGTAAGGCGCAAACATATCGTCATGAAAGGTGTCAACATATCGCCATGAAAGGTGTCAACATATCGCCATGAAAGGCAAAAACATATCGTCAGAAAAGGTGCTCACATATCGTCTCATCATCATCGTCAGTGTCTCTGTCGTCGATTTAACCTTCAAGATCATAAAGCACTCTGTGGGCAGGTGTAAAGATCACACTCTCCTACTGTTCAAGATCTCCAAGTGAGAGAGTTAATTTATATTCCAACATGCTGCCATGATAACAGGCTGTCAGGAAAAATCCTTTCTCAATGTCTTCTTATTTATTTTTTTCCTTCTTCTTGTTCTTCTTGTTCTTCTTGTTCTTGTTCTTCTTCTTGTTTTTCTTCTTGTTCTTCTTCTTCTTCTATCGTTTTCTTCTTCTTGTTCTTCTTGTTCTTGTTCTTCTTCTTGTTTTTCTTCTTCTTCTATCGTTTTCTTCTTCTTGTTCTTCTTGTTCTTGTTCTTCTTCTTGTTTTTCTTCTTGTTCTTCTTCTTCTTCTATCGTTTTCTTCTTCTTGTTCTTCTTGTTCTTGTTCTTCTTCTTTCAATCCTCGTTCTCTCTCCACGAATTTCTCCCTATAAATCATTCCAGTTTTCGTAACCGACCCAAGGGTTTGTTTCCTCTCAAATGTGTCAACTACTTCTTGTTGATGATTGTAATAAGATATTTGTGTGTCCTAACCATTTTAAAACATTCATATTTCTCATTTTGACTGTTCAGCTTACTTTAAGCATCCTTCCATAAAACCACAACTTGAAAAAAAATATGAAATCACCCGCAAACAAACAGACAGACGAATAAGCTCATCAATCGACCGCCAATTACTCTTAAGCCTGAGAGAAATCCCCCGCCATTTTCCCTGGAAGTTGACAACAATAACGCGGCAATCATCTGTCGGGACTGCCCCTAAATCAAACAACATCATTTCTCTCTTGATGAATGCACTAACGTAACAGATTCATAACACCACCCGAGGAGCACAAAATAACGATTTATTATCATAATAAACCAGCTCTCCGGCAAACATAAACAAACTGGGCGCCCAGACCCAGTCTCTTCTCGTCCAACGGGAATTTATCAATCAATTAATCAGGCATGTTTTGAAAAGAATGCAGCTCAGCCGTCCACTTTTAGACGGCCGATTATCTTCAGTTAGACAAACAAGCAATTCTCCATGTTTTCACAGATGCGGTGTTGTGTTTTCATGCGGATTTATAAAGCCAGGAAGTAAATTAGAATCCTGAATTCTCCAGGGTTGTGGAATTCTCTTGGGGCGATGAACGCAGTTTGTTGGAGCGATTCCTTGTCAGCTGTTTGCATCATTAGTGTATCTTGAGATGAACTTTGCAACAAGGTGATGTCCTCGTAACGTATTCTGTGCAAACAGTTGAGCTTATCTTTTACTCATGTGTGGTGGAAACTGAAGACAAAATATGGGGGAAACTCAGACTAAAGAGATATGGAATGAGAAGGATATGGGAGAGAGAAATCTAGAAGAGGAAACCGAATGTTGTCCTCACACACAAAGGGCTGCATGTTCCACCCGGCTGGGGTAACCTTTCACGTGTGCTTTAACAATAACCTCTATGGGTGTTTAACGGGGTATGTGGGAATCTATCTTGTTGGTCCAGCACACAGAAGGACATTTTAAAATTAAAACTCAATTTACATGAAGCTAAAGGTAGCAATCAGGACTGGGTAAACTAGAGATCGATCAATCGAATAAAACAATGAAAAAAAGGAAGAGGAAAGCTGGAGACAATGAGAGAAATAAAATGCGCACATGCGCACACGCACACACACACAAACACACACAGAGGAAAGAAGAGGATGCATACTGGTATAAAAGAGAAAGTAACTGACCGGGAACAAGTGAATTAGAGATGAAAAAAAAATGTGTGGAGAGGAAGGAAGAGACAGTCATAGATGGAAGGAAAGATAGAGAACGAACGATCGAACACTCTTGATTTTCAAAGAGCTACAAATTGGGCACGCAGGCCCGTCTGACATTTGGCCCTTAGAGAGAGGGAGTTGGTGGTAAGGAGGGAATAGAAGCACAGATGGACATCTGTAAGGGTAAAAGAGAGGTAACAGAAGTGATAGTATGTGCATAGACAGACACAGAGCCATAGAAAGCCGATGAAAAGGGGAGAAATGTAAGATGTACATAGAAAGATAGAAAGAAAGAAATGAAGAAAGAAAGAAAGAAAGAAAGAAAGAAAGAGAGAGAGAGAGAGAGAGAGAGAGAGAGAGAGAGAGAGAGAGAGAGAGAGAGAGAGAGAGAGAGAGAGAGAGAGACAGAGAAGGAGAGACAAAAAAAGTGAAATTGAATGAGAAAGAGAGAACTTGCTATAGACAGACAGACAAGGAAGAACATAGATGGGCAAACACAGAAGGAAGATACGGTGTGTGCTACTCACCCATACACCTTAGTGATTGTTCCACACTTCACGCCACTAACTACTCACCCACACACTTTATGGATTGTTCAACACTTCACGCTCTCAACTACTCACCCACAAACTTTATGGATTGTTTCACAATTCACGCCCTCAGGTACTCACCCACACACTTTAGTGATTGTTTCACACTCCACACCCTCAACTACTCACCCACACACTTTAGTGTTTGTTCCACACTTCACGCCCCCAACTACTCACCCACACACTTTAGTAATTGTTTCACACTCCACACCCTCAACTACTCACCCACACACTTTAGTGTTTGTTCCACACTTCACGCCCACAACTATTCACCTACACACTTTATGAATTGTTTCACAATTCACACTCTCAATTACTCCCCCACACACTTTATGGATTGTTTCACACTCCACACCCCCAACTACTCACCGACACACTTTAGTGATCGTTTGACATTTTACACATTTAACTACTCACCCACACACTTTAGTGATTGTCCCACACTTCACACCCTCATCTACTCACCCACACACTTTAGTGATTGTTCCACACTTCACACCCTCACTTACTCACCTTCGCACTTCAGTGATTGTTTCACACTTCACACCCTCACCTACTCACGAACACATTTTAGTGATTATTTCACACTTCACACCCTTATCTACACACCCACACACTTTATGAATTGTTCCACAATCCACGCCATCAGCTACTCACCCACACACGTTAGTGATTGTTCCACACTTCACACCCTCACTTACTCACCTACGCACTTCAGTGGCTGTTCCACACTTCACACCCTCACCCACTCACCAACACACTTTAGTGATTGTTTCACACTTCACACCCTCATCTACTTACCCACACACTTTAGTGATTGTTCCACACTTCACTCACTCATCTACTCACCCACTACTTTAGTGATTGTTCCACACTCTTATCTACTCCCCCACACTCTTAAGTTATTGTTCGACACTTCATACCCTCATTTACCCACCCACACACTTTAGTGATTTTTCCACAC
>CAJHNH020000159.1:72500-87500 GCA_905116865.2 Candidula unifasciata
CGACTAGCAAGCCTTGCACTTTAGAAAGTTCTTTCACAATTAGAGCAGGGATTTCAGGACCATTGTTGCCACGGCACGTATAACATAGCCTCCCCGCAGACAGACAGCTCTTTGTCTGTCTACATTCATTATTTTCCTGTATCTCTACTTCTTCTCTGTTTAGCCCCGTCTATGCGCATGCGCCATGACATCCTTCTATAAACCAACATAATTTTCTTTATTTTGCACAGACACCAGTTAATCAATGTTTGCAGTTTGTCAGTAATAATGACTGTTTGCAGTTTGTCAGTAATAATGACTGTTTGCAGTTTGTCAGTAATAATGACTGTTTGCAGTTTGTCAGTAATAATGACTGTTTGCAGTTTGTCAGTAATAATGACTGTTTGCAGTTTGTCAGTAATAATGACTGTTTGCAGTTTGTCAGTAATAATGACTGTTTGCAGTTTGTCAGTAATATTGAATATTTGTAGTTTATCAGTAATAATGCATGTGTCTAGTTTGTCAGTAATAATGACTGTTTGTAGTTTATCAGGCAGGCCACGTTAGCGCAGTCGATAGGAGATTCGCTTTAAAATCCAGCTTCGACTCGCTGCAGCCGGTGTTCGAAACCGGACAGTTCCCGGGGTCTACCCAGCCTCTAGGTAATTGGTACCAGAGTTAACACTGTGGGGTAAATGGAGAAAAGTCGCTGTAGCTACGGAGTTGCGTGTGGACAGCTACACAGGCGGACAGTTTCTTATCAGCTGTACATACTGGCGGCAGAGCACTTATGGTTTATAACCATGTGCACTGACGCTGGTTCAAATCTCCCGACTTTATCTTTTTTTTTTTTCTAAATATATCAGTAATAATAAATGTTTTTATTTTATCAGTAATAATGAATGTTTGTAGTTTATCAGTAATAATGAATATTGGTAGTTAATCAGTAATAATGAATGTTTGTAGTTTGTCAGTAATAATACACGTTTGTTGTTAATCAGTAATAATGAATGTTTATAGTTTATCAGTAATAATGAACTCGGGGCGCTAGCTCCTTGAGGTCCGAGTTCAAGCTCGGAGGTAGAGAGAAAAGTCACATATTTCCCAGATTTATGGTATCTATCATGGAATGAACGCCACAGGGTTGCGATACCCATAGCACCGACCGAGCCAAAAGGCGTACAAATCATGGCTTCTGGAGAAAAAAAATCAACAATGAATGCAGTTTGTCAGTAATAATGAGTGGTTATAGTTTATCATTAATTGTTTCAATTTGTCTGCCGAGGGACCTTCAAGCTCTCAAAACAGGAATCTTCCTCTCCACCTCCCCCACCTCTCACATATACCCAAGCCACACCCCCATCCTACAGCTGAGCGACGCCGCTGACGTGGAACTTTTCCCGTCTGGTTTGGCCGAATTAGTTTCACCACTGATTCCCGGGAAAATACGTCTGGAAGACAAGCCAACCAAGGAGATGGCGAGGAAAGATAACATAAGGATAAATGGCTACCAGCCGTTAGGAGTCACAGAATCTTAAACTGGAAACAAAAACTCGTATCCCTCAAGAAACGAGGCAGCATCCTTCGCTCGATTGTCTTTTCCTCGTAAACTAGACGTGACAGGGAAGATAACTCCTGCTAGTCTACACAACCAGGGGAGGCAATTAACGGGAAACCCGTTAGCAGACAAGCATTAAATTATACTGACACGGGTAGGACAGAGTGCGGAGAAGGCGCGCCATGGGATGCTAGAATTGTTTTCTTGTTAAGTCTAAAACAAGGGGGAAGACATGGAGACCTCAAAGATAGAAGAGCCGTGAAATTGCCGTCAAGGTTAGACACTCTTTGAGTTAAGTAAGGTGAAGAAGAATGCAGACAGTTGCAGTTATATCATATTTAGTTAAAGGGATTATAGTTTCTCAAATCATATTAGCACCCGTGCTTCTCGATTTCATTGCTACAGATCCAAACAGTGCCCAGTGATACGCACATCACCGACTTGTTCCTCTTCCTCACCACCTTTCTTTGTCTTCCTCATTCCTTCTCCTCTTCTTCTTTTTCTTTTCCCTTCATCATCAATGGAGCATAAGCGATCAGACTACTCTCGCCGAGTCCTCACATCCTTTGTCATCACTTTCAGTGCTGAGTTGGCTCTAGTAATCGTATATTTGGGGTAAATAGGGATCGCTCTAGTCTGATCGTTAACTTGACTGCTGGCTGGGGTCAGATAAGGATCCACCATGACATAGTGGTGATCTTGATTAACCTGATGGGGAACTTGGTCCATGTGATTGTGATGTTAGTTTAATGTGGTGATCTTGGGTAATATGGTGATTATCTTGGTTAACCTGCTGGTAATCTTGGTTAACCTGACGGTAAACTCGGTCGATATGATGGTGACGTTAGTTTAATGTAGTGATCTTAGTTAATCTGGTGATAATCTTGGTTAACCTGCTGGTAATCTTGGTTAACCTGACGGTAAACTCGGTCGATATGATGGTGACGTTAGTTTAATGTAGTGATCTTAGTTAATCTGGTGATAATCTTGGTTAGCCTGCTGGAAATCTTGGTTAACCTGACGGTAAACTCGGTCGATATGATGGTGACGTTAGTTTAATGTGGTGATCTTGGTTAATCTGGTGATAATCTTGGTTACCATGTTGGTGATCTTGGTGAATATGCTGGTAACCCTAGTGAAGATACAGGTTAGCATGAAGGTGATTTTAGTTAATCTGGTGGTGATCTCGGTTAATCTGATTGTGATATTGGTGAATGAGGTGGTGATATTGGTCAGTCTACTGGTGATCTTGGTTACCTTGGTGGTGGTCTTGGCTAACCTGGTGGTGATCGCAATCGCGCTGTCCTTATTCAACCCCAAGCCCACTAGCCGTAACATCAACTCTGTCAGTCGTGACTGTCTCCGTGCACAGCTGATCTCATCTATTTTCCACTTTCATAGGTTGCATTCGCTGCATCATTTCCATGGGTTGCTGTCTGACATCTTCTTATCGCTTATGGGTTGAGATTCCAGCTGACGGAGAGTTTTCGCCAGTTTTCACACTTTGATCTTGTTTCAGAGAGTTAGTTTTCCCTGTGGGTTCAGGGAAAACAAGAAAAGACCCACTGCCTACCCAAAAGCATGTCGTAAGAGTCGATAAATTGGGAGCTTTCTTCGAAGTAAGAGTGCATCTGCCTGGGAGGCAAAGAACCAACAGTCTGCATACAAATTAGTCAGAAGACAGAAGTGAGAAGACAGCTTATGCTTACAGTCAGGGCCGTCTTAACATATGGGGCCGCAGGACACTTGCCCAGGGGCCACAGGCTAATCAGTGCATTTCAGTGCCCCATAAGAAGTTCTCAAAAATCTCATACTGTGCTATCTAATCTGTGTTTGGTTTAACACCAATTTTAGGTGATTTATTAATATCCTACCCCAAACAGGGGAAATCCACAGGTCATGGGCCAGTCCAATATTTCAGGGGGTGGTAGGTAGGCTGCATGCAGTCGTGGGACCTAGGCTGCATGCATTCGTGGGACCTAGGCTGCAGTCTTTCGTAGGTCGGGGTTAGGGCCAATTCTGGATGTTTTGGGGTCGTTGAAAGCATCAGAAAGCCAGGAAACCCAGTCTTATCACCCTTTAAAAAGTTGAACTGTCCTGTTACGTCATCTAGGTTAGGATATTAATAAAGAACTCATTTTATTAAAGTGCCAATACAATTAACATTATCGACCATTTATATTTAATTAATGTTGTTGATTCTACTAAGGGCGAAGCACACTGGGTTGCCCAAAGGACCATAATACTGTTAAGACGTCTCTGCCCAGAGTCAATCCCCACACCCCTAACTCTACAATCTCCATTGAGTCAATCCTCACACACTGCAACTCTATAATCCCCTGGTGTCAATCCTCACACACCCCAACTCTGTAATCCACTTCGAGTCAATCCTTACACACTCCAACTCTTTAATCCCCCTGATGTCAATCCTCACACACCCCAACTCTATAATCTCCCTCGAGTCAATCCTCACACACTCCAACTCTATAATCTCCCTCGAGTCAATCCGCACACACTCCAACTCTATACCCCCCCCCCCCTGGTGTCAATCCTCACACACGCCAACTCTATAATCTTCCTTGAGTCAGTACTCACATCCTGAAACTCTATAATATTCCTCGAGTCACTCTTCACCCCATTCCCACCAACTTTATAACCCCCCCCCCCCCCCCCCCCCCCCAGCCAGTCCTCACACCTCCAACTCTAGATCTACCTCGAGTCTACACTAACATCCCCCAAATGTATAATCGTTCCTGTATCAGCTCTTACACCTCCAACTCTAGATCTACCTCGAGTCTACACTAACATCCCCCAAATGTATAATCGTACCTGAATCAGCTCTTACACCTCCAACTCAATAGTCTCCTGTGGTCGGTTCTGACAGCCCCAAATCTATAATCTCGGGGAGTCGGTTCTCACATCCCCAAACTATAATTTCAGGGAGTCGGTTCTCACATCCCCAAGTCTATAATCTCAGGGAGTCGGTACTCACATCCCCAAGTCTATAATCTCAGGGAGTCGGTTCTCACATCCCCAAACTATAATTTCAGGGAGTCGGTTCTCACATCCCCAAGTCTATAATCTCAGGGAGTTGGTTCTCACATCCCCAAACTATAATTTCAGGGAGTCGGTTCTCACATCCCCAAGTCTATAATCTCGGGGAGTCGGTTCTCACATTCCCAAGTCTATAATCTCGGGGAGTCGGTTCTCACATCCCCAAGTCTATAATCTCGGGGAGTCGGTTCTCACATCCCCAAGTCTATAATCTCAGGGAGTTGGTTCTCACATCCCCAAGTCTATAATCTCAGGGAGTTGGTTCTCACATCCCCAAGTCTATAATCTCAGGGAGTTTGTTCTCACATCCCCAAGTCTATAATCTCAGGGAGTTGGTTCTCACATCCCCAAGTCTATAATCTCAGGGAGTCGGTTCTCACATCCCCAAGTCTATAATTTCAGGGAGTCGGTTCTCACATCCCCAAGTCTATAATCTCAGGGAGTCGGTTCTCACATCCCCAAGTCTATAATTTCAGGGAGTCGGTTCTCACATCCCCAAGTCTATAATCTCAGGGAGTCGGTACTCACATCCCCAAGTCTATAATCTCAGGGAGTTGGTTATCACATCCCCAATCTATAATCTTTCCGAGTCAGCGTTTAAAGCTTCAACGCCTATACCAGTATTGTATGACACAACAAGCAAGCTTTCGCTCCCATCTCAGGCCCATACCATCCACCCGAAGCCTGGAGATTGACCCCGACAATATTGGAGAACCTGCGACAGGCAACTCTCCATTCAGGATGCCGTCAGATAAGGGCTTTCAGTTAGGAACTAGACCAATGGTTCTAAACCTTTATAATGCCGCGACCTTTTAATCCCGTTTCTTGTGCTGTGGCGACCCCCAAACATAATTATTTTCGTTACTACTTCATAACTTTAAAATGTGTTTCTGATGGTCAAAGGCAACCCCCCGTGAAAAAGGTCGCTTGACACACACAAAAAAGGGTCGCGACCCACAGGTTGAAAATCGCTGAACTAGACCATCTCGAGTGGCTGGAGCGACTGTAAGTGCACAACCAAGAGCCGAGGCTCAGGCGAGGGCTTCAGGCCATGGCTGGGTGCTTGTTTAAATCTCCTGCAATACTGTAATGGGTTTCGTGTCCCCGGTATTGGCTTTTTTTTGGGGGGGGGGGGGGGGGGGGGGGGGTTAGATAGATCTCCTTTACAAGCATGTTGTAAAAGTCGACTAACTGAGAGGCGAGGGGTGGGGGAGTCGGAGCGAGTCTGCACGAGGGGCTAGAACCAACAGTCTGCATACAAAACATCTGTAAAATAGTGTGCATGCAAAACTTAAGAAAGATAAAATCCATGCAAACAGGAAGTCTTGGTTTCAACTTTACTGCAACAGATCACCACCTTATTGCTTTATTCCTGTACTAATTAAACCAAACAGAATGTCCAGATAATCAGATATGCAGAGTAGGGAACTTCAAGAAAGAATACACACGCTCAACAAACATAAACTAGACTTAGTGGCGTCGACACATAGAAACAAAGTTGGGGCTGCTCAGTCCCTCCTAACATATTTTCTGGGAATTGAACCTATAGAGGGCTAAGCCTTATTTAAGTGCTTAATAATAATTTGCTGAATGGCAAATAATTTACTAATATAGTTTAAATGTGTGTATAAGTGCACATAACCTCTATGCATGGTAGTGGTGGTGGTGGGGTGTGAAGGAACTTATCATTCCCTCAAATAGGGGGAGGGGATGGGGTGTCTAAAATGTTTACCCTTGGATGTGTCCCCACTGCATACAGACACATATACACGCACATACACAGACATACGCATAGACACATACGTCACACATTTGTCATTTCGCCCGTCTATGAACCCCCTCATTAAAGTGGCGCCGACTCTGCCCACTTGTACAGAAATCCACTTGAAGGAAAATCTGATAAACAAGATTCTTGACGCCCGCACTACGTGAAAGTCACATGAAATCCTGCATTGGCTGTTGGTGGCTATCGTGAAAAAAATTGAGAGAGATAATGATAATGAAGAAGATAATAATCATAAAGATGATAATAATGATGAAGATGATAATGATGATGAAGAAGATAGTAACGATGAAGGTGATTATGGTACTGATAGAAAGTTGAGTGTGGACTAGAAAAGGGGGTGACGGATTTGCATATCATAGTGTGGAGGCCAGTGTGTTAGTGAACTATTATCAGACACAGAATAGACTTTCCCTTGGATCTCTGACACAATCACTGTCATGTTAGGATCCATCTCTGACACAATCACTGTCATGTTGGGATCCATTTATGTGCTATATTTTCTGCAGAACGTGTCAGCAGTCAGTTTTCGTTCACTTGTGGTATAGTGCATTCGACTGTACTGTTATTGTAGCAGCAGTAGCAGCAGCAGAAGCAGCAAGAAGAGGAGAAATAACAAAGAAAAAATTGCTGATACTGTTAAGTGATATTGCAGCTACTACTACTACTACCATCACTACCCCGTTATTGCTGCTTTTGCTATAACAACAACAACAACAACAACAACAACAACAACAACTACTACTACTACTACTACTACTACTACTACTACTACTACTACTACTACTACTACTACTACTACTACTACTACCATTACTACTTCTACTACTACTACTACCACTACTACTATCACCACTACTACTGCTGCTGCTGCTGTTGCTGCTACTGCTACTAGTACTCTGCGACTGCTTCTTCAGTTCGCACATTCTTACACATTTTATGTCATCTAATCTCGTGTCTTCCATCAATATTTGTTCATCAATTGTCTTCACAATGTCTCCGAGGTATTTAAAAGAACAGGCATCACAATAGATTACTCAATACTCGAAGGCTTATGTATCTAGGCCACACTTGGAGAACGGAGGATGGTAGAGTACCCAAGGACATCCTCTAAAGCAAATTACAGACCTGAGTTAGTTACGTGTCCTTTACAGAACGTTACAGAACCAACCCCAGCATTTATTGGCTGTTGTGGTTTTACGTTCAGTAGTTTGCCACTGCTATTGAACGGTCAGCTCTCGGTACCACTGTGGATACTAGCGCAAGACAAATCGTTGGCAGCAGGGATCGAACTTGCACGCGGCATTACAGAGCTCATTCGCAACGCCTGAGCCACAGACGCCGACGAATTACAGATAGGTAAAAGATTTCGAGGTCGGTGTCTAATTATATATATATATATATATATATATATATATATATATATATATATATATATATATATATATATATATATATATATATATATATATATACATATATACATATATATAATTAGACACCGACCTCGAAATATATATTTATAAATATTGGTATGTCCCAGGCGGGACATAAATGATACAGGCACTGAGAAGATTCGTGGGGAAAAAAGTCATGGACAGTGCTGCGTGGGTAGGGGTGGGGGATGCGTGGGAGGTGATATAAAAAAAGAGGGGTGGGGGGTGATTGCAGATAGGTTAAAAGCTGCGCGTCTGACAAGTATCACACTAAAGATATGCCATGACAACATGAGTCCTGAAATCCAATTCTTGAAATCCCACTCTCTAATTATGGAATCCCTTTCTTAACGTAGACAGTTCTAGCTAGTCACACTCGCCGTCACCTTGTGCTATGATTCTCATGGCACCCTATAGCACAATGATAACACTGTCGCCTAGAAGGAGGGAAACGTGCCAATCTAACACTAACTCTATCCATAAATCTGCTTTTCCTCTTCCTGTACTGATCGTCAGGTATTGAAGCGGCAACGAGGGCGAGCCTTGGTATGTGCTGCGTAGATGCTGTTTTTAAAGGGGTAGGAAATTATAGGAAAGAGAAAAAGTTGGTAAGAAAAAACAAGCAGTTTATGTTAGCTTTACAAAATCGATCACAATAAACAAACAAAGGACGTTGCGGCGATTAGCCTTCATCAGCACTTAAAGAACAACACAGTACACATACACAAATATGGTCTAATTTTGAAGTGACTACATAGGACTCTAATGTACAAAATAAATTATATTCATCTGTGTAGATGCTGACAATTACGGCCTTGGATATTCAATCGATCCATTGGTGTCACAGTCGACCTCTAGGTATGCTTCCATTATATATAAGTTACAGGGCTCTCTGTGGTAGTCTTAACCCGTGTCCAAACCATTTGATCTGTTATCTCCCGATGTGATTGAGCACTGGTTCTGTCCCCACTTCTTTCTCGATATCGTGATTTCTAATCATTATTGATCAGCGTCGCAGTCGCCTTGGCGTTGGTGGCTAGAAGCCCGCCTGCGGATCGGAAAGTCGTGGGTTCGCGTCCTAACGGAGCCGGACTTTTTTTTTTTTTTTTTAGACCCACCCTTAAGTGGGTACCATGTGCAGTTATGGGAAGTAAAGGCGGCCATGGTGATGCTGACCACATCACCCACCAAATGCCGATTGGTCTATAAAAATATAGGCCTAGCCCTATACTCCCAATAAGCCTCAGGGCGTAGAAAAGGGACCTTTTCTTTACTCTTATTGATCAGCGTACTGAACAGTGCTTTTTTGGGTATCATTTGTGACATGTTTGTTCTGCAAAATTGCTGACATCTGTTAAATAATGTTATATACTTTATATTGCTGTGTTATATCTCTGTTTTCAGTTTTCTACTGGATAATAGCTATGCTTCCTACATACTTGAAATCCATAAATCCGACATATAAAATCCCACTTCCATAATCCCACACGTGAACACGTCGCTGGTAGCAGCCAAGTGGAACCCTGCAAACAGGTAGCATCATTTACCTGTCTGCTTAGAGTGCTGCCAATATTTACCTGTCCATATTTTTGTTATTTACACCTGGTAAGTGGAACCAGCAGACAACACAGGTAAATCAGACAAGTTCCTCATCATGCCACTAGGCTGGAGGTGTTGCTCCCTCCGACACGTTGTCTGCAGGAGAATCTAGCAGTTGTTACTGTTTTCTGCAAAAATCTACACGATCCACCGACCTGTGTGATCTCCCCAGCTCTACACTCCGCACACAAGCTGGGTGTATTCTTACGCGTGTACAGCTGTGTTTTGTGTTGTACACATTTCTGTTGTGTACACTTCTGTTGTTTACGTGTGTGTTGTGTACATGTGTTTTGTTTAGATGTATGTTGTGTAGATGTGTGTTGTGTGGATATCTTAATCTGCTGGGTTGTGTGCGAATTGTGTACATATGAGCTGTGCGGATGTGTACATAGGTGCTGTGTGAGTTTGTGTTGTGTTGGTATGTGTTCTGTACACGTGTGTTGTCTGTGCTTGTGTGGGTGTTTATTGTGTACATGTGTGCTGTTTGCATATGCGCTGTGTACATGTCAAAGGTTCAAGTCAAGAGGAGCGACTTCACTGCCCATGGTTTTATTCCATAAGGCTCGGTCTCTCGCTGAAAAATATCTAGCCGAAAGTGTTGCACCAAGAACGAACTTCGTATCTCCAGCGACGATCCCCGGGTATCTGTTCAAAAATTGCACTCAGAACGACGCAGCTGCGAAACGAACCAACGACCTTTAGGGCACGAGGCAAACGGATTGGCGTGTGACCGATTGGTCGTTGGGGTTGTACTGGTTATTTTAAATTCCGTGTTGATGTAGAATATATTTTTTCTTCGACCTATACTAGTCTTATTTTTTCTTCTTCGCGTTCACCGGCTGTAAACTCCGGTGGAAAGTTCTGGTTGTTCGTCCACTTCTGGACTGCAGTCCTGTTCCAGAACCTGAGTGTTGCGTGTGCATCCGTTTGACAGATCTGTATGCAGACTGTTGGTTCCTTGCCTCTCAGGCAGATGCACTCCGACTTCGAAGGAAGCTCCCAATTAGTCGACTCTTACGACATGCTTTTGGGTAGGCAGTGGGTCCATTCTTGTTTTTTTCCCATAGTAGGGCCCCGGAACCCATACGGGGACCTATACCTAGTGAATATAAATGTCTGTAACATATGATGCCATGTCAACGGTTTGAGAAGAATTATGTCCATTTACTTAGTTGTAGATTCAAGCTATACGATAGATGTGGCTAATGCCGGCGAATTTCCTAATATTCCTAAAGAAGTTAGTCTATTCAATTTTCTTATCATAGTGTCGATTATTACTTATAAATGTATTTCTTATACTGTCTTAATTTACATGTAAACAAAACTACAGAAACACAAACACAAGCACCCAGTGCGGTCTTAACGCATAAGCCCGACCAGCAAAAAGGACTAATAGTAATCTGCTTAATTTTGTAATATTACCGACCATCTACATTCCTTCCTGTGAATATTTGTCATATGGACCCCAGCACACTGTTTGTCCAGGGGCCCTTAATGTTGTTAAGACGGCTCTGAAGCACACACGCAAGAAGAGCTGGGAGTGCCAAAAAGCTGATGCGACTGATTGACGTTTAACCCCACCAGGACCGTACAGTAAGCGACCAACATCTGGTGACACAAAATGCCACCATTCGGATGAGCTTCACCCAGGCACAAGTCCCAGAAACCCTGATCAACCGTTAGGTTATATTAGGGCCCTCGATGATAGCCGGGGTGGGGCTTTAAAATAACGTCAAACTGCGACCCATATTGGGATAGAGTTGAATTATGAGGTTGCATAAACAGAAGTAGGTAATTGTGGCCTCCCGACGAGCAAGAGTCACGACACTCACCTTCTCGTGCGCCACACCCGAGGACCAGGAAAAGCCACCTCCATGCCACAGACGCCTACAAATGTATTTCTTATACTGCCCTAATTCACACACAAACAAAAAGACACATTAATACCCAAGCAAACTACGCCCGTCTTACCGCATGGACCCCGTGGGCACGTGCCCAGAGGCCCCATCACCTATTGGGCATATGCTAATCTGTGTAATTGTTTAATATTACCAGTTGAATTATGGGGTGACAGAAACGGAAGTAGGTAATTGTGGCCTCCCGACGAACAAGAGTCACGACACTCACCTTCTTGTGCGCCACACCCGAGGACCAGGAAAAGCCACGTCCATGCCACAGTCCGCCATCTTGAACCACGTGTCGTATACATAGCAACGACCCAGTCATGCCTCATCCTTATCTGTCATTTGGTTGATTTAATGCGTAATCCACAAATGCCAGCAAATCCCGTTTAATCCAGGCTAATCCTAGAGGAATGAAAAGTACATGAAAATTGTTGTCATCAGATGAAATGACAGTTTCACATGTTGAAAGGAACACGTACACAAAGTTAAAGGTTACGTACGCGTTACGTGGTGAGGGCGGGAAAGGTGGAGAAAAAGAAAAGCAGAGAGAGAGAGAAGAGAAAGTAATGGATAGTTTAGCATTATTGCACGGAAAAATATAAAATAACTGGTCCACTGTATACGTCTTCTTCTTCTTCTTCTTCTTCTTCTTCTTCTTCTTCTTCTTCTTCTTCTTCTTCTTCTTCTCCTTCTTCTTCTTCTTCTTTCTCTACTTCTCCTTCTCCTTCTTCTTCTTCTTCTTCTTCTTCTTCTTCTTCTTCTTCTTCTTCTTCTTCTTCTTCTTCTTCTTCTTCTTCTTCTTCTTCTTCTTCTTCTTCTTCTTCTTCTTCTTCTTCTTCTTCTTCACTTTCACAGACTATAAACTCCGGCGGAAAGTTCTGGTTGTTCGTTTACTTCTGGACTTAAGTTTTGTTCTAGAACTTGCGCTTTGTCTGCACATCCGTTTCACTGATCTGCTTAATTGTATGCAGACTGCTGGTTCCTCGCCCCCTCCTGCAGATGCATTCTTACTCTGAAAGAAACACGCCCAATTAATCGCATTTTACATGCTTTTAAAGGCAGCAGTGGTTTTGAATCACCATCGAATCGAGTTTTTTCCCCATCAGAACTTGACCTTGTTGAAAGGTCGACCGAGTCTAAAATGGGCTGTAGGTGATATCTGAGGAGCAAACAAAGTTTTCAAAAAACATATGAGCCTGGCATGATGATATGTCCATTTTGCCAGTACGGTAAAAGGGATCCTTTACTTTACTTCAGACAATACATAAACGTCGTGAACAGGTGTGGTTACCGGCACCATAAGCATGGATGATGATGAGGATAATAAAACCAACGTGAACGGGATCACAACAGACAACAGAAAAAAACCCACAGAAAAACAACAGATGATAGAATGAACGGGATATAAAAGATATCTAAGTAAACAGAAATGCAAGAGATGTTACAAAAGCAGAAATAAAACGATATATATTTCAGTGAACAGAAATATAAAATAAGTTAGAATGAACGCAAATACAATAGAATGAACAGAAATATAACATAAGTTAGAATGAACACAAATACAATAGACATTAGAATGAACAGAAATATAACATACGTTAGAATGAACGCAAATACAATAGACATTAGAACGAACAGAAAAATAATAGACGTTAAAATAAAAAGAAATACAACAGAGGCTGGAGTGAACAGAAATACAATAGACATTGGGATGAACAGGGATACGGCAGACATTGGGATGAACAGGGATACGGCAGACATTAGAATGAACAGGGATACGGCAGACATTGGGATGAAGGCATACTGAAAGTTCAAAAAGGCCTGATCAGTTTGTGGAGTCAGAATGCATTTTTGTCACCCCACTTTTCTATTTCTGTCTCAGTTCTATTATTCATTGAAGAAAACTATTATCATCTTGAACTGGATCCCAAAGGGCTAAATGTCCTTTTTATCAAGCTCTTTGATCATGTGGAAACGCAGTAGCAAAATGAAATCTGCATAAATTTCAAATTGCTATTGTCTGAAAGTGACAACAAAAAGATGGAACAATAGCTACAGATATTCCATTATTAATGAAACAAATATTTCACCCACGCCTAGTCATCAAAGCGAAGACATCTTTAAAAAAAAGCAGAACAAAGTGATCCTTCCGATGCCAAGATATTTAAGTCGTCGCCACGCCTGTCAGCGTGAACAATGGCGGCCATCAGTTTCCCACGAGGTCGTTTCCGGACAGGCGACTTCTATTTCCGGGTCACCGTATCCCTACTGTCTAAGACAGCGAGCATTGCAAGTGCTTTCATTTGTTTCGTTATGACCGTCTCCAGAACTAAAGACGGTGAAGGTTTGATGCTGTTCTAAATCGGCCATCAAATAATGGTGGTGACGTAAGATCAAAAGCTATTGCTGAGCACTTATAAATGATAAGTGAACATTTGAAATCCAAACACAGCAAATGTAGCACAGTAACAGGAGACTTGAAATGAGGGAGAAAGAGAAGGGGAAAAGACTAAGAATGAAAGAAAGAAGCAGACATAATGAGTTAAGATACTGTGAGAGAGAATGAGGAGAGGCCGTGAGAGAGTGAGGGAATAAACTATGAGATAACGTCTGTATGTGTATGTGTTTGTGAGTGTGAGAGAAAGAATGGTGAATAAAGGAAGACGCAATTGAGGAATGAGGAGAGGGCCAATGGGGGTATAATTAGAGGCACTGAGAAAGTGAGAGGCATCACAATCTGAATGTTGGGAGACTGAGACACTATAGGAAAATAAAAGAGCTTTATATGGGAGGGGGAAAAAGGGGGGGGGGGTGAATAGTGAAAGAGAGATAGTGAAATAAGAATAGGCAAATCATGATAGACAGAGATAACATGAAGGGCTGGGAAGCAAGGGGAAAAATACTAGAAAAGATATACACGAATACATGAAGGGGAGAAATGGAATGAAGACGAAAAGTCATTGAAAATAAATTATGAAGGGAGAAAAACTATTAAAGAGGTCAGTTTAAAAGAAAACACAAATTTAAAAGAAGAGGGCAGCGGGTTGGGGGGGGGGGGGCTGAGAATGAAGGGGTACACAGAATGAAAAAGGGACATAGATTGATAGAATAAAATTAATATAGAGAGCTGAAGAGTGAGCGCAGAAAGAAAATAAACAAAAACAGATACAGTGAATACTGACGAATATAGAATAAGAATATAAATAAGGAGGAATATAAGTGAGGACGTCTGTCTGCGGATTGGAAGGTCGTGCCGTTCGCGTCCTGACGGAGCCGAACCTTTTAACAAAAAATAGGACCTTGGTCCTCCCAGGTCGACCCAGCCTTAAGTGGGTACCAGATGCAGTCCTGGAAAGTAAAGGCGGCTGCGTGGTGCTGATCACATCACCCACCAAGTGCGGATTGGTCTATAAAAATATAGGTCTAGCCCTACATTCCAAATACGCCCAGAGGCGTGGAAAAGCGACCTTAACTTCACTCTAGGTGGTGGAAAGAAGGAAATAGCAGTGGAATGTAACGTACAAAACAATGAACGGAGAGATAGAAATATGGGGAAAGGAGATAGCAGATGCAGGAAACCAATCAGATAAGATAAAAAAAACTTGAAACAAAAATCTGCAATATAATTTTTTAACATAGCAATCAGCGAGTCAACGGAACAATTACAGCTGGCAGGAAAAAATGGCA
>CAJHNH020000159.1:92500-112500 GCA_905116865.2 Candidula unifasciata
CAATAATTTCTGCCTTCTGTCTACCTGGATTCGTCATCTAGTGAAATGTTTCCAGACAATTCTTCTTCTTCTTCTTCTTCTTCTTCTTCTTCTTCTTCTTCTTCTTCTTCTTCTTCTTCTTCTTCTTCTTCTTCTTCTTCTTCTTCTTCTTCTTCTTCTTCTTCTTCTTCTTCTTCTTCGTTGTGAGTGTACTTCACGAATTTGATGTTTACTCCGGAACTTGAGTTTTGCATGTCCATCCGTTTTCACAAATCTGGCTTCTTTGTATTCATTCAGACTCTTAGCTTCTATGCCCCTCCAGCAGAAGCCCTCCGACTTCGAAGGATTGGAAAAGCTGCTATAATTATCTATGATCAGCTCTCTGCACTCACCTCTCACTCAATTAATTCATTTCACTCCAGCCGTTAAGTCATCTAACCAAGTATCCATAGTTACCTCTGGTCATCATTTGATCTCTTCTACCACTCTGCCCCTGTCCTCTCAAATACATCCTAGCAATATCTCCGACTGGGTTCCAGGACCCTATGGGGGGGGGGGGGCTGACTCATTGATCCATAACATGCATGTCGCACAAGTCCATTAATCAGGGTATTTCCTTCGAAGTCGGAGTGTATCGGCCTGAGAGGCAAAGGACTAAGTGTCTAATAAGTTAAATCTGTAAGACGGATGTGCACCGTGACCTCAAGTGCTGAAATAATACTAAAGACCAGAAGTGGACGAACAGTCAGAACTTTCCGAGTGAGTTTATAGCCGGTGAAGAAGATCCCATCAACTAACACTCGGGCTTTTCAGCAACCCTCAGCCTACCCATCCACACACGCTACTCAACACGTTTATCCACACGCGCTACTCAACACGTTTATCCACACACGCTACTCAACACGTTTATCTACACACGCTACTCAACACGTTTATCCACACACGCTACTCAACACGTTTATCCACACACGCTACTCAACATGTTTATCCACACACGCTACTCAACTACTCAACACGTTTATCCATTCATTCTACTTATCTCCACACATGTATCCACTCATTCTGCTTACCTTCACACATGTATCCGCCCATTCTTCTTATCTCTACACGTTTATCCACCCATTCCACTTGTTTCCACACTTTTATCCACCCATTATACTTATTTCCAAACGTTTATTCGCCCATTCTACTCATCTCCAAACGGTTATTCCCCCCCCCCCCCATTCTAGTTATCTCCACACGTTTATCCACCCATTATACTTATTTCCACACGTTTATCCGCACATTGTACTTATCTCCAAACGGTTATCCACCCATTACACTTAGCTCCACACGCTCATCATCCATTCTACTTATCTCCACACATTTATCTACCCATCATCTTCCCTCCACCCGTGTTACAAGGTTCTACCATCATTCGCCCATCTCTCTATTTTATCATTTGCGTCTTGAATACATTAAAAACAATCTCTGCCTTCCACTAGTGCCCTGCTATTGATCTCTCTCTCGCTCTCTCTCTCTCTCTCTCTCTCTCTCTCTCTCTCTCTCTCTCTCTCTCTCTCTCTCTCTCTCTCTCTCCTATCCATCTATTTATTCTTTCACTTCCTCCTCCGCCCATTTTATCCTTACTCTATTCATCCATCTCTCCATCCCACTTCAGTTACTCCAGTCAGGGCTCATTTGAAACTTCTCCCCATCCACAGCGCTGCAACCCCTATCGCCTCGCACACAGTTTCTGGTACACCTGGTCTTGCACGTACCATCCTACACCCACTACCTGGCTTCCCACTTAACAGCCCTAAAGCGCGCTGCTCTACAGCCACCGCCCTCCACCCAACAGTCTGCTCACATGGTGTTAGAAACTTCAGTGACAGCTAAACTAGCAAACTGACACACACACACACACTCACGCACGCACGCACGTACGCACACACACACACACACACAGGCATGACTCAATGTAAAACAATATGGACATAGTCAGAGTGACGCGCATAAAATATGACTGATCAACAAAAGGACAGACAGACAGACAGACAGACAGACAGACAGACAGACAGACAGACAGACAGACAGACAGACAGACAGACAGACAGACAGACAGACAGACAGACAGACAGACAGACAGACAGACAGACAGACAGACAGACAGATAGACAGATAGATAGATAGATAGATAGATAGATAGATAGATAGATAGACAGATAGACAGATAGACAGATAGACAGATAGACAGATAGACAGATAGACAGATAGACAGATAGACAGATAGACAGATAGACAGATAGACAGATAGACAGATAGATAGATAGATAGATAGATAGATAGATAGATAGATAGATAGATAGATAGATAGATAGATAGATAGATAGATAGATAGATAGATAGATAGATAGATAGATAGATAGATAGATAGATAGATAGATAGATAGATAGATAGATAGATAGATAGATAGATAGATAGATAGATAGATAGATAGATAGATAGATAGATAGATAGATAGATAGATAGATAGATAGATAGATAGATAGATAGATAGATAGATAGATAGATAGATAGATAGATAGATAGATAGATAGATAGATAGATAGATAGATAGATAGATAGATAGATAGATAGATAGATAGATAGATAGATAGATAGATAGATAGATAGATAGATAGATAGATAGATAAGAATCTACTAGCCAGTAAGAGGGGCGAACAATAAAAATTGGCAGAAAGACATCCATGCACCCACACTCAAACAGACGAACAAATAATACTGTACACAGAATCAAAAAGCAATACGTGAACGAAAAACAAGCAAAAAAATAAGTAAACGAAACATGAATCTCGGATAGAGCGAGTGACAGAAAAAGTAATGAGAGAAAACAACTGCTAAGGTCAACAAACGATAAGATGAGGGAGAGAGGGAGATAACATTCATTCACTCGCTGCTATCACCCAGAGTTCTCATTCATTTTCCTGTCAGGAACTGACGTGCGGAGGTGCCCGAACAAACACGGAGATTGCCGATACAAGGGTTCACGTACTAAATTAATTCTCGGTGCTTTCCGTACCGGAAATCATGTATACATTGGTATGGGTTGACGTGTGTATTAAAAATGGATAGACTTGGCCATTTTCGGTTGGAATATATTTTTCTTGTAAAATTATTGTAGTAGGAAGAAATGCAACAAAGGTGTAATAAAAGCAGTCGCGTTATAGGTGAAACGTCACCAATATTGCAATGCAAGCACGTGAATACAAACACTAAAATAGTACTGTTTAACGGAATTTTCTTACCAATGCTATGCTATCAGTGTCAAACATGGACATTATTAGCGACAGTATTGAAATATTTACATATTATGCTAGGTGTAACAATGGGGAAAGACTGACATAGGAACGATGAAATCAGGAGGAAGGTTGGCACAGAAACCATACTATACTTTATCTTTAGACAACAGATCAAACAGTTGGTTATTATCTAAACGCAACAGACACACCCACAGAGAGAGAGAGAGAGAGAGAGAGAGAGAGAGAGAGAGAGAGCAATTTTATACAGTGGTAACAGGCTGGAGGCGACCACGCAAAATATGGACCTCAGAAATATCGTAGTTACCGAAATGCACGACATACACACGAACAGAAGGACCTGTTCCATAAATCTCTTTCTGTCCTGACGCTGAAAGTTATTCTAGGAGTAGGTACAATACGAAGAGGAAAAAAACAGTAGATAGACTATACCTTCTTGTAATATGTTCTGAAAAGGGTTTCAGAAAAAGTGAAGTGTGTGCCGTCTTCACAATGATGGTCGGCTGTAATGAATATGTGAATCCACTGCTATAATTTTGGAATACTACATGTGAAGCCCCAAACTCTTTCACGGTGCGACTTTGGCACCTCTGTCAGATAGCCACAAGAACATGTAAGCTAATCTCATCACAAGAGAGACTGGATATAGTGCAAAGAACATCCCAGGGTCGAACGGGGCAACGTTGTTCAAACGACTTCAGCGGCGAAGTGGTCAAGTCGTTTGCCTTGCGCTCTGAAGGTCAGGGGTTCTTTTCACGGACGTGTCGTTCAGTTAATGAGTTCAGTTTTTACGAATATCTCTAAGGATCGTCCTGCCTTCGATCCTTCCGGGGGCTTTCAATCCCAGCTTCCTACATCTTCACGTAACGTGAAAAGTACTGTAAAGACAAGAAAATAAAGCGTAAAGTCATGTAGCCACGTTAAACGTCATGGTGGCACTGAGGGGACAACGGTAATGGAGGCTACAGTTTACGGACAAAAGATGCAAAGACAGACCACCGCAAAGGCGAATACCAGCAAGAAAATACACTGTCTATGATAGCCCATGGGGCTGGAGAAATGGCCAGAGACAGGGAAATATTTCCAGGTGTGCCGTGATGCGAGTGAATTATGTAAACAACATGATAACTGATAATAAAAGTCAAGAACCCTTTATTTTTGTCATTGGCGCATCAGACATATGGTGCTAGAACTTTGTTTTAAGATCTCAGTCTCCCCGTGGGGTTCCAGGGCCCCATGGAAAGGGTGGGCGGGGGGGGGGGGGGGCCAAGGAATAGACTAACTGCTGCCTAACAAGCATGCTGCAGGTGTCGACTAATTAGGGATGTTTCTTTGGAAGTCGAAGTGGGATTAGCTCGGCAACGTCCTGTAAAGGATACGCAACTAACTTTCCTTTCAAGTGTGTTCTCCTATTTCTACTTCCTTCTTGTGCACATATGAGAGTCACTCACTATATGGCAACTTGTTCATAATGCTGTTTCGAAGACGTAATATTTATTCCATAGATTTGTTTGTCCCAAATGAATTTATTCCTCCGAATAAAGCGGCTGGTTGTCCATCCTTAGTGATTCACAGTGCACCCGGAAAGCAATTTCGTAGCTCTAGCAGCAACAAAAATAGATGTCAGAGAAACCTGAATTTACGAACCGAAAGACAGAACATAAAACCAAACCTAAAATCTTCCAAACGTGAGTTAGACGCTCTGCCTATCTCGACCAAGAAACCTCCCAGCGTGGGCTTTGTGACGCGCAACTTACTTGCCCCCCACTCGAGCATGTTCGGACATGTTCCGGCAATTTGCAATGGCCTGCAATTTCCCGATAAACACCGTAAATAACCGATAACAATTGACGTCTGCTCTCCGGCGACCGCCAAGAATGTTCTGGTTCCGTGAGCATACTCAAGTGCTTCTAGAGGTTGGGAATGTCGACCACCCGCCGTCGGGGTTCAAATGCAGGCCATGTCTTGGCCGAACATCTTTGTCAAGTTTGCAAAGAACTTTTTGTTGTGTCCAGATACAGGCCGTGTCGGCTGTTATGGTTGGCAATGGAGACACAGTCAGTCCGGGAGCAGACAAATGTTTCGCTGCTGCTGAGGTTCTGCCGAGAGAAACCAAGAGCATTGATCTCAACCCCCTCGACTTCTACTTTAAGGCACTGACTCCACTATGTAAAAGGAAATTAATCTAATTTTTTGTTTCTTTTTGTGAATTTACACCCTTTGAAAGATTAACATCCAGTGACTCAAAGAGACACTATTCGGATGAGAATACATGAGCAAATCCAAGAAGCGTCTGCCAACTGTACGCGTGCATATGCGGTGGTGATTATCTGTATGTGTGTATATGTGTATTTATGTTTCTGTAAGCAAACACGAAAGTAGGAGTGATTATTGGGGAAGACCTCAGTTCATAAAATAGGCTGCTGGAGTTTTCTGAGAAGGAAAGAAGGCGTCAAAGGGAAGTATAAAAAAAAAATCAAACAAACAAGCTCAGAAAGACAGAAAATAAAAAAATAAAAACATCTCAGAAATGTACACATGTAGACAAATAGACTCAGAAAGACTACAAAGAAGACCTATGAGGACAAACCACGCACACATACCCACAGGCAAACAGACACAGCAGACACACACAGCTGCATTTCTATAAAATAATGAGCGCAGAATGAGGCTGACATTCATGAAGCCAGTGAACCCAGCTTGGCGCCGAGCCAAAGGGTTACCAACTCATGGTTTCTGGATATAAACAAAAAAAAAAAAAGTCAACGAATCTACAAAGTAACTAACTGCCCACAGAAAGAAAAGAGTTTCATCATCCCGATCATCATGTCCATCACTGACTGTCGCTATCGTCACTGACTGTCGCTATCGTCACTGACTGTTGCTATCGTCACTGATTGTCGCTATCGTCACTGACTGTCGCTATCGTCACTGACTGTCGCTATCGTCACTGACTGTCGCTATCGTCACTGACTGTCGCTATCGTCACTGACTGTCGCTATCGTCACTGACTGTCGCTATCGTCACTGACTGTCGCTATCGTCACTGACTGTCGCTATCGTCACTGACTGTCGCTATCGTCACTGACTGTCGCTATCGTCACTGACTGTCGCTATCGTCACTGACTGTCGCTATCGTCACTGACTGTCGCTATCGTCACTGACTGTCGCTATCGTCACTGACTGTTGCTATCGTCACTGATTGTCGCTATCGTCACTGACTGTCGCTATCGTCACTGACTGTCGCTATCGTCACTGACTGTCGCTATCGTCACTGACTGTCGCTATCGTCACTGACTGTCGCTATCGTCACTGACTGTCGCTATCGTCACTGACTGTCGCTATCGTCACTGACTGTCGCTATCGTCACTGACTGTCGCTATCGTCACTGACTGTCGCTATCGTCACTGACTGTCGCTATCGTCACTGACTGTCGCTATCGTCACTGACTGTCGCTATCGTCACTGACTGTCGCTATCGTCACTGACTGTCGCTATCGTCACTGACTGTCGCTATCGTCACTGACTGTCGCTATCGTCACTGACTGTCGCTATCGTTACTGACTGTCGCTATCGTCACTGACTGTCGCTATCGTCACTGACTGTCGCTATCGTCACTGCACGCCTGAAAGCTTCTAATTCTCTAACAAATTTTCAGTCAACGCATCTTCTATGTCTCGTATGCATCATCGCACAGATCTCTCTGCCTCGTTTTCATTCCCCCACAGTTCTCTCTGGGCCACCTCGCCGTTTAACATGACCAAAATATACCAGCTTTCAGAATAGGATGCTGTTTATGAGCCAGTTCTTCCCGTAGGCTATCCGGTAAGAATATTGTTCCAGTAGCTATTTCCAGGGATGACAATAAATTACGATAGACGCAGCTCGAAAAAAACTTACACACCCTCGGGCACTTGGCCATGGTGACTCCTATTAGCATTTACTGCCGATGGACATGTCAGAACACATGATGCCTTCTGTACAAGTTTGTTTATTGAAGAATTGAGTTCAAGACATCTCGACCCACCTACACTGGACTGCACGTTGCTTCGTAACAGTTTTGCGGTGCCCCAATATAACCATGCTATGTAGTTGTGGAATTGATCAGGGTTTCTGGACTTGTAGTTGTTGGATTCTCATCCTAGGAATGTACTTCATACAGAATGCAAAGCTAGAGGGAAAAAACGGGGTAAAAAACGATCTCACAGGATTCGGAAGATTTTCATACAGGATCAGTTCTCACCCTCAGCAGCTAACGAAAATTTCACATGTTAATAGTACTAGTAGCAATTTGACATTATGCACATCAAACCGTACCTAAGCGTGTAAAGGGTTACCAAAATACACTGGTTACTTCTCACAGCACTATTCTCTCCGCGCCATAATCATCTATCTGCTGGCTCTTCTGCATTTAATTTGACGGGGAAAAAACATCTATGATGATGGTGGCTGATAACAGTAATTGTTAGTTCATGGGTTTAGACCAGCAGTTCTCAACCTGTGGGTTGCGACCCTTTAGGGGGATCGAAAGACCCTTTTACAGGGGTCGCTAAAGAATATTAGAAAATAAAAATTCCCTGAAATTATGAATTAGCAATGAAAATAATTGAATTGATGCAGTCGCCACAACACGAGGAACTGTATTAAAGGGTCGCCGCATTAGAAAGGTTGAGAGCCACTGGGTTAGACTGACTTATAAGTAAACAGGTCACCACATGCGGCACACATTTTACACTGGGTTAGACTGACTTATAAGTAAACAGGTCACCACATGCGGCACACATTTTACACTGGGTTAGACTGACTTATAAGTAAACAGGTCACCACATGCGGCACACATTTTTACACTGAGACTGACTTATAAGTAAAACAGACCACATTGCTTTTTACACTAACAGACTTATAAGTAAACAGGTTTCAGCACACATGCGGCACACAATTTTACACTGGGGTTAGCTACTTATAAGTAGACACAATTTTACACTGGGTTAGACTGACTTATAAGTAAACAGGTCACCACATGCGGCACACATTTTACACTGGGTTAGACTTGATAAGTACTTGCGGCATTTTACACTGGTTTAGACTGACTTAAAGCTAGGTCACATGCGGCAACATTTTTGACACTGGGTTAGATGATCTTATAAGGTAAACAGGTCACCGGCATGCGGCACACATTTTACATGGGTTAGGACTCAAGTTCACCACATGACACTGGGTTAGACTGACTTATAGGTCACCACATGCGGCAACACATTTTCACATGGGTTTAGACTGACTTATAAAGTAAACAGGTCAACATGCACACATTTTACACGGGGTTAGAACTGACTTATAAGTAAAACAGACCACATGCGGCACAGCATGTACACTAGGTTAGACCAAAAGGGTCACCACATGCGGCACACATTTTACACTGGGTTAGACTGACTTATAAGTAAACAGGTCACCACATGCGGCACACATTTTACACTGGGTTAGACTGACTTATAAGTAAACAGGTCACCACATGCGGCACACATTTTACACTGGGTTAGACTGACTTATAAGTAAACAGGTCACCACATGCGGCACACATTTTACACTGGGTTAGACTGACTTATAAGTAAACAGGTCACCACATGCGGGTGGGTTTGAGACATGAATTATAAGTAAACAGGTCACCACATGCGGCACACATTTTACACTGGGTTAGACTGACTTATAAGTAAACAGGTCACCCACATGCGGCACACCATTTTACGACTGGGTTAGACTGACTCATAAGTAAAACAGGTCCACCCATGCGGCAAGCACATTTTACACTGGGTCGACTACTTATAAGTAAAAAGAATTTTACACTGGGTTACTGACTTATAAGTAAAACAGGTCACCACATGCGGCAATATTGGTCACTGGGGTTATGACTAAACAGGTCACCACATGCCACACATTGGGTTAGACTGACTTATAAGTAAACAGGTCACCACATGCGGCACACATTTTACACTGGGTTAGACTGACTTATAAGTAAACAGGTCACCACATGCGGCACACATTTTACAAGCCGTCATTTCGCTGGTGGTTCCTGGATCCCATTTTAGGTGAGGACAACAATCAAAGAATAGACTCAGATATTATAGCCTTGCTACAAACTACAACAAACGTGTCAACAGACCTTTTGAGGGAGATGAAGAAGAAGAGAAGAGAAAGAAGAAAGAAAGAAAGAAAGAAAGAAAGAAAGAAAGAAAGAAAGAAAGAAAGAAAGAAAGAAAGAAAGAAAGAAAGAAAGAAAGAAAGAAAGAAAGAAAGAAAGAAAGAAAGAGACGAAAAGAAAAGAAAAGAAAGAAAGAAAGAAAGAAAGAAAGAAAGAAAGAAAGAAAGAAAGAAAGAAAGAAAGAAAGAAAGAAAGAAAGAAAGAAAGAAAGAAAGAAAGAAAGAAAGAAAGAAAGAAAGAAAGAAAGAAAGAAAGAAAGAAAATAAAGAAAGAAAGATGAAACTACTACATCTCGGGATGCTTATATACTTTCATAAACTTTACCAAATATATATCAGAAGAAATCAGTTAAAAACCACAAACGAAGCTTATGGAATGAGGTCAACGGAAAATGCAATTTCACATCTGAGTTTGATTTGATCGCAACGAAAAAAAAAAAAAGAACTTTTCCTTGCAACTGGCGTTTAGCAGACGGTGAGTACACATCTAGGCAACATCTCGCAACAAACTGACGTACCAGAATCTCCTTATTTGAGTTCTTTCCCTTCATTAAGATAGACAAGAATTATTGATAATACCATTTAAAGCCTGTTATTCTGACATCGAGGGGGCCTGGGGGGGGGGGGGGCTGCTGCTTGGTCTCAAGGCATGGTGTCTGCCTCGAGTGCTAGAGGTTCCGGGTTCAATCCCTGGTAACGGCTGGGATTTTTTCACGTGGACTTAGAATGCTAATAATCCCCCCCCCCCCCCACTCGGTCTCTGGGTAGTGAGAACGGAAGCCCGTGTGCACTGTTGCGCACGTGAAAACTCTCTTGGCAGTTGGAAATCGAAAAGAGTAGCACAACGGCGCTGCCCAGGCAAAATTTAGAGTTAAAAATGTACTCAAAGTATTTCAGGATCCCCGCCGGTGTTACAGAGCCTGCGCACTGTGCTGAGCTTCTTCGAACTGAGACTTGAGTTAGGAGAAGAACGGAGCACTTTTGGGTTACTACTCGTGTGCCATAATGTTGATCCGTTGTTCAAACCCCAAATATTATGACAACGCTACCAACGATTACACTGGAGACCATTTCATTAACATTGTGGAAATATCGTGGGACGGGTATTATTAGTCACTGCTATCTCAGCACATTAGCATCATATGCCTGATGGGAAGTGGCAATGGTGTAACGGCTAGACGCTCGCCTGTGGATCGGAAGGTTGTGTGATTGAGTCCTGATGGAGCCAGATTTGGTTCCCAGGTCGACCCAACCTTGAGTGGGTACCAGGTGCAGTCCTTTTTATTTTTTCTAAATTAACCATGAGGTGTTAACCCTTTGGCTCAGTACTATGGATAGCTTGATTCTATGATGATGATCATCATCATGTAGCAGGTCCTTTGCAGAACGTCGCTCTCATCACAGTTGCCTGAAGAAAAAAAAAAACTCGGTTTCTCGCCAATTATCCCGCCTCATGCACATTCACACTCAAGGAGCCACTTATATCCTGTGCCCATCTTCGTGTCGGTCGGCCCCTGCCCCTCCTTGTTGGTATCAAGCATTCTGCTATATTTTTTTGCAATCCGTCGTGGCGCTTGATATGACCAAAATATTTAAGCTTTCGAGAAAGGGTGCTGTTTATTAGCCCATCTTCCTTGATTGGTGTTCATATCTTTCAAGATGTCAATATTTCTCCTCTTCTTTGTCCAAGTTATTCTGACAATCTTTCTATAGCATTTCAGCTCAAAACCCCTATTTTATGATAGAGACCGTACATCTGGGGGAAATGTGGCTTTTCTACCTACCCCCTTCGAGTTAACCCGGACCACAAAGAGTTCGTCACCCGGTCGCCGCGCAGTCAGGTTTAGCCAACTGTGCTAGCGAGCCGGGCTGTCCTGTGTAATAAAGGCGGCTGTCATGATGCTGACTACATCACCATCCTAGTGCCGACTATTCTATAAATTATAGGTCTAGCCCTACATGTCCAATACACCTGAAGGTGTGGACAAGGGAGCTGTACGTGTGCTCTGATGTGATAGTGACGGAAGAGGGAGCTGTACGTGTGCCTGATGTGATAGTGACGGAAGAGGGAGCTGTACGTGTGCCTGATGTGATAGTGACGGAAGAGGGACCTGTGCGTGTGCCTGATGTGATAGTGACGGAAGAGGGACCTGTGCGTGTGCCTGATGTGATAGTGACGGAAGAGGGACCTGTGCGTGTGCCTGATGTGATAGTGACGGAAGAGGGACCTGTGCGTGTGCCTGATGTGATAGTGACGGAAGAGGGACCTGTGCGTGTGCCTGATGTGATAGTGACGGAAGAGGGACCTGTGCGTGTGCCTGATGTGATAGTGACGGAAGAGGGACCTGTGCGTGTGCCTGATGTGATAGTGACGGAAGAGGGACCTGTGCGTGTGCCTGATGTGATAGTGACGGAAGAGGGACCTGTGCGTGTGCCTGATGTGATAGTGACGGAAGAGGGACCTGTGCGTGTGCCTGATGTGATAGTGACGGAAGAGGAGGGACCTGTGCGTGTGCCTGATGTGATAGTGACGGAAGAGGGACCTGTGCGTGTGCCTGATGTGATAGTGACGGAAGAGGGACCTGTGCGTGTGCCTGATGTGATAGTGACGGCCTGAAGAGGGACCTGTGCGTGTGCCTGATGTGATAGTGACGGAAGAGGGACCTGTGCGTGTGCCTGATGTGATAGTGACGGAAGAGGGACCTGTGCGTGTGCCTGATGTGATAGTGACGGAAGAGGGACCTGTGCGTGTGCCTGATGTGATAGTGACGGAAGAGGGACCTGTGCGTGTGCCTGATGTGATAGTGACGGAAGAGGGCTGCCAATGGGATTTTTGTTAAAACCTAAGCTAAGATGACCACACACACACACACACACACACACACACACACACACACACACACACACACACCAGCAACACATAAGCAAAAAGACCAACAAACAAAATACCTCCCCCACCCACCCCGCCCACCATCAAAGGGAAAACCCAAGAATGATAAAAAAGTATATATACATATATAAGCTAAACTAAGCTGAACTAAATAAACACGGCGCAACGAGGTTAATAATATATGCACATTCAGTTATTGTCAACACTATTGTTGTCCTCTGAACCAGGTGGTGAAGCCAAGATGCCACGTGTAGTTAGATCTGAAGTCAGAATAACCTGACAGGGAGTCTCCCAGCTACTTCGCCACCAGGGGTCACCATGATTCGGATCATGTTACAGTCGCACACAGCGTGAGGAGACTCGATCTCGCGGCTGTCGGGTCAAAGACCCACCTAGCGTCCCTCACCACTGCCAGTTGACGGACAGCTGAGCGTGAGGACGCCACGCCAAAATTGATATGGCGCCCTAGATAGATATTTATTTACTCAAGTGATTTTTTAATATATATATATTAAAAAAAAGATTCCCAAATCTGAATCCAGATCTTGGGGAAAAAAACCAAATATTGGTAGCCCTGCTGTCTGCAAAGACATCTCATGTGGGGGGAAAAATGGAGTTTATGAAATACTGGGGACATCGACTGACCTGTTTCTGGCACACCAAAGTAGGTCACTCACATTTAAGTCTCAGGTCGACGTGGTAACTGGGGCGTGGAGAACTGGGAGGATGAAACCAGATCTGGCCCAATTAATTGTGTCCCTAGCATGAAAGGAACTGGTCGACTCAGTAATCCCTGGCTCACTTCCACACAGGGACTACGGGACTGGGTTTCAGAAACTGCTGGGGTTACTGTAACCAGAAGCGAAAGCTTTCTATTTCGGTTAGATGGGATATGAATTTACAGTGTCCCACATAGACGTGCTAGAAACCCACTGGGTCCAAACAAAATGAGATGTAAATCGACTCTGTCCCAACTGTAAGTAATTTGAGCTTATTGTGTCACATCCGTATGGCTTGAGCCTACTGTGTCCAGCCAAGGTGTTAGAATACAGTGGCCACCACCAAGATGTGATATTAATACACAGTATCTCACTCAGACGTGCCAGTAAGATAGAAAATACTAGCTATATGCTCACGCATCCACTGGTGCCTAGAGGGAATTAAATGGTATGATAGAATCACTAATGTAGAGCTTTGGGAGAGAACTAAGCAAGCTACAGTGGACCAAAAAGTGACAAAGAGATGCTGGCGTTGGTTAGGACACACACTGAGAAAACCAGAGAACATTAAAACTAGAATGTCTTTGCATTGGAAGCCATAAGAATAAAGAAAAGCAAAAAATTAAAAACACACACATAGGGAAGGGAGCTAGAGAAGTTAGAGAGATGGGGAGGACATAGGAAGAGCTGCATGTAATAGCAAAGGAGAGAACGAGTTGGCTTGAGTTGTTTGAGGGCCTATGCTCCACTGAGGACTAGAACGGCAGAAGTATATGTATATATATAGCAAAAAATAGAAAAATATTAATTATATGCTCACACAGTTAAACATGTACTCACCTCTAGTTGAAGAAAAATCTCAGTGTGGGGGGAAATCACAATGCACTTTTTATTTGGAAGTGTTACAATCCCTTTTTAAATAAAATCATCAAGGTAAGGTAATCCGTGAAATGATGAATAAGTCACAGAAACGGTTGATGGCCTAACAATGGCGCGATAATTGGACGTCTGTTATCTCATAAAAGTGAGAACTCGAGGCATATGGCGGCCAAAACTGTCAACAAATGAAGCCAAACCAACGGAAATCGATGATAAATATTAGCAAATGGTGTCTCTACGGGCAGCTGATAACCAAACTGGCAGCAAGTAATGATAAATAAACTAGCAGCTGATGTGCTATCTGGCAACACATAAGCGAGCCAGCAGCAATGGTTGGCCAGATGAACAATATTGTAGTAACCAAACTAAAAATGTGTTTTTTGATTAGGTTCCACCCTAAACTGGTTCTGGAGAATAATCCACAAAGTGTAGAATCCAGAATATGGATATTTCTGGATTTATAATTCAAGGTATAACGTCAACTGCATGAATCGTGTCGACTTGTTCCGCTGGAATCTGATGAAGACATTTAATTAGGTTGTGTGAGAATCATAACACTCGTCCACATACACATATGTATACACATACAGACAGAAATAAATAAAAATACAAATATATATGTGCGCGTCCTGGGCGTATATGTACATATATACATACACACATATATATGTATGCAAGTACCTATGTATATGTATATTTAAATGTATATATATGTATATATATGTATATGTTTTATATATACATATATATGTATTTAAATTTATTTTACGTGTGGGTTTCGGGGCCCTATTATAGGTAAAATAAGAGTAGATCCACTGCTTACCCAGATAGCATGTCGTAAGAGTCGACTAATTAGGGGCTTCCTTTAAAGTTGGAGTGCATCTGGCTGAGATGCAAGAAACCAGCAGTCTGCATAGAAATAAGTCAGATCTGTAAAAGGGATGCGCGCGCAACACTCAGGTTCTGGAACAGGACTGCAGTCTAGAGGTGAACAACCAGAACTTTCCGTTTACAGCTGGTTATCACTGGCATCATGAAAGCTAAAAGACTGAAATGGTTGGGGCATGTTGAGAGAATGTCAGATGACAGAGAGGGAAAAACTGTACACACAAGAGAGTTAAATGATTGTAGACCACGAGGCCAGATACACATCATGCCTAATGCGACAAAAAACGCAGTATATGATGTAATATTTCAGACTAGACACGACCGACTGACTGATAGCCACAGATTACTTCAGTGATGTTCGGCATGACCGTCTTCTTCTTCTTCTTCTTCTTCTTCTTCTTCTTCTTCTTCTTCTTCTTCTTCTTCTTCTTCTTCTTCTTCTTCTTCTTCTTCTTCTTCTTCTTCTTCTTCTTCTTCTTCTTCTTCTTCTTCTTCTTCTTCTTCTTCTTCTTCTTCTTCTTCTTCTTCTTCTTCTTCTTCTTCTTCTTCTTCTTCTTCTCTTCTTCTTCTTTTCTTCTTCTTCTTCTTCTTCTTCTTCTTCTTCTTCTTCTTCTTCTTCTTCTTCTTCTTCTTCTTCTTCTTCTTCTTCTTCTTCTTCTTCTTCTTCTTCTTCTTCTTCTTCTTCTTCTTCTTCTTCTTCTTCTTCTTCTTCTTCTTCTTCTTCTTCTTCTTCTTCTTCTTCTTCTTTTTCTGTTTCTTCTTCTTTTTTTTAGCCATTAAAATGTGGTTCTTACGTTGGATACGGTTTAAAGTTAGGCAGCAATATCTGCACCTTTCGATCCAACAATTTGATTTCAGCAAACCCCTATTTAGTCAGCGTCGCATTTTACGACACACTTGTTAGTAGCTGGTGGGTCTCATCTGCTCTCCCTAAAACTCCCATAAAGGCGCTGACACGAAAAGGACCCGATGCAGCACCATTCCCGTGAGGTCTCCTAGTGTAAAATAGGGCCATGTATTTTCTACAGGAAGAGAAATCTTCGAAAACTGGAGATGGAATCCTCATAGCATACACTTGTGCTGTACAATATGTGAATCCCAAGTTTGTTTATTTTTCGTCAGGGATGAGTGGTGGGGGGGGGGGGGGGGCAGAGAAAAAAGGGAGTGGGGTACGGTGTTGAAGTGGTCAAGAAGTTTGTCTCGCGCTGTTAAGATCGTGGGTTCGGTTCGCAAGTGCAGTTGTTACCTAGATCCTTGGCTGGGGTTCATCACCAGCGCTAGAGAGTTCATGTTTGTGTGACGCCCTCAGCAGGCATCTAGCCGTTCTGTGGAGAGAGGCCGAGCAGTATATGATACAAACAGAGTAATGAAGTCGATCCTCTCACCTTTAACCTTATGACCTTAAGGATGAGGTCGAGGGAGGGGTGGGGGGAGGCATTCTAGGGGAAATAAAGGATTTGTCCGAACTGTGCACATGTGTGGATAGAGGAGCCGGAAGAAAGAAAGAAAGAAAGAAAGAAAGAAAGAAAGAAAGAAAGAAAGAAAGAAAGAAAGAAAGAAAGAAAGAAAGAAAGAAAGAAAGAAAGAAAGAAAGAAAGAAAGAAAAAAAAAAAGAAAGAAAGAAAGAAAGAAAGAAAGAAAGAAAGAAAGAAAGAAAGAAAGAAAGAAAGAAAGAAAGAAAGAAAGAAAGAAAGAAAGAAAGAAAGAAAGAAAGAAAGAAAGAAAGAAAGAAAGAAAGAAAGAAAGAAAGACAAGCAGACAGACAGAAAGACAGACATAGACAGAGAGAGAAGCAACAGACAGACAAGCAAACTTATAAACATACAAGGATAGAGAGAATGATAAAAAAATACATAAATAAACATGCATACAGATGTATAAATGCTGTGGGGACGGTGATGGATAGATATATAGATAAGTACACACAGAGAAACATTGAAAGAACGACAGCACGAACAGCATAGAGAGATACAAATATGCGGAGAGACGTTTAAATGGACAGAGAGGAAATCAAAAACAAACACCCACACACACACACACACACACACAGACCACACACACACACACACACACACACACACACTTACACACACAGACCTGCTCGTGTGCATAATAATAATGACAGTCTGAACAAATAATACATTTTCAAAAGCAATTATCTGCAGTATCCTAATAAAAAAAAAATGAATTACTAAATGAATGAATAAATGAATGAATCAAAACTTGACCTCTGCTCCCCAGAGCCATATAATAAAACACATTGACACAAGAAAAATTTCAGTATTGCAGGAAAGTGCCACCACATAAGAGAACATATACACGCTACACAGACTCTCACACATTCACATACACACACATTTCGTCCACCTAACTACACAACATACATACCCCATTGACCCAGCCGCCAGACATAAACCGACCGAGTCCGGTACCAGTTATCCCAGTTCTATCACACTGTCTGCACAAACAACACTGTCCTGAAACTAACACCGGTCTCGGACAGTAGAGAGATGGTAGCCAAGCTCCCGATTCTCGTAGTGGCAGTGCCTTGATCTGCCTCTGGTCTGAGAGATGGGAAACATCGCGTGCCGCCGAGTACTGCTGCCTCCACTCTCACTGGCACGGCACACGCGACCCCGCCGCTTCCACCGCTCCGGCGCTGACTGGGCCAACGGTCGACATCGTTCGGCAATTTCCGGAACGTTGGCGGTGCAAATACCAGTATTAATCAATTCAGTGTTGTCCATATGTCCAGGTTACTGAATTAGGTGTTGTCCATATGTCCAGGTTACTGAATTAGGTGTTGTCCATATGTCCAGGTTACTGAATTAGGTGTTGTCCATATGTCCAGGTTACTGAATTAGGTGTTGTCCATATTTCCAGGTTACTGAATTAGGTGTTGTCCATATGTGCAGGTTACTGAATAAGTTGTTGTCAATACATTTAAATTACTGAATCTGGTGTTCTCCGCAAATTTTTTTTTAAACCGTATTAATTGTTACCAAAACATTCAACTCACATAATTCAGTGTTGTCTATAACAGGTATTGAAATTCAGTATGACCAATTTAATTAAAATACCGAATTCAATACCATGAAGAAGATAGACTGCAAGACCACATTAACAGGTTAAACTCAGCATGCAGTAAATACAACATGAAAGATAATGCAAACAAAAGCGAAACAATGCAAGTTAGTAGAACCCCTGCCCCACTACACATACAGCTGAATGGTTCCGCCCTGAATCCAGTTAGGGAGTTTAAATATCTAGGAAGTACGATCACAGAAGATGGTAGAATAGACAGAGAAATAGAAACCAGATGTCAGAAAGCAAATGCACTTATATACCAATTGTCACCATTATTAAGACATCCAAGCATAACTATGAGTGCAGAGAGACAGATTATTAACCATAAACACAAAATTACCACCTGCGAGATGAGGTGCCTGAGAAAAGCAGCCAACCAAACCATTCGAGATCGAGTGAATAATGAAACTATCAGGCAAATTGTGGGAACGACACCTTGTACTAGATTCATCAAGAAACAGCAGATCAAGTGGTTTGGCTATCTCGTTAGAATGCAGCAAAATCAATTACCATCACAAGCACTACATCTCAGAAGATCAGCTACAAGAGCAAGAGGACGGCCGCGGAAAATATGGATCGACAACATTAAAGACACTCTACGCCTTTACGGCATGACAATAGCCAGTAACAGCCAACGTGCACTGGATCGAAAGTTCTTCCTCCCCACGACGCTTAACGGCAGAAGTGGTTTATGATGACGATGATGATGACCGAATTCAATGTTACTAAAACTTTCAAGTCAAGTGAAGCATGACTTCACTTCGGACTTCTAGTAATTTCCCCCTAGTCTCTGGGTAGTGAGATTGGACGCCCGAGTGTATTGTTGCGCACGTAAAAACTCCACTAGCCGCTGAAAATCGAAAAAAGTATCCTAGGAAAAGAGTAGCCTAATCGCGCTGCCCGGGCCGAATTTGAGTTGGATACTACCCCGGTTAAAATATGTACAAATTCATTAATAAGATAGTCACCGGTGCCGGTTACTGATGCAATCACATGTACACAAATCACTGTCATTGATGCATCAACACATTCACTGTAGGATCAGTCACATACAAATTCACGTGTACATTATTGATACGTGTACACATTCAAATCACACGTATTTAGTCACGTGTACACATTCACTGTCATTGATGCAGTCACGTGTACACATTCACTGTCATTGATGCAGTCACGTGTACACATTCACTGTCATTGATGCAGTCACGTGTACACATTCACTGTCATTGATGCAGTCACGTGTACACATTCACTGTTATTGATGCAGTCACGTGTACACATTCACTGTCATTGATGCAGTCACGTGTACACATTCACTGTCATTGATGCAGTCACGTGTACACATTCACTGTTATTGATGCAGTCACGTGTACACATTCACTGTCATTGATGCAGTCACGTGTACACATTCACTGTTATTGATACATTTAGACTACCTAAGACACAGATTTACATTGCGTTTGTAGTCGAGATAATAGACTTCGCTGGGCCAGGTTCCATATTCTATCTAAACAGAGCTGCTATTCGCCCACAAAGCACACCACTCCGTAGCTTCACCGATGACCCCAGTGAATCTTGGCATCAACGGCACTAGCCAGCTGAAAGATTGAGTTTGTAATTGAACCCTACAAGCTTCAAAACGCACGACCACTCAGCCACAGAATCGCCCTCTTAATGAAACTTTCGGTCAAATTTACGAGCACTCTAAATCCATTTTCAAGAACCGCTCTTTCACATCGTCGGCACAATGGGGGAAATAAAACAAAATGTTCATTTTTCCTTAATTAAAGATTCTTATCGAATGTCGTGCGGCCTCCGTCCGCAGTGAAATTTATGGAGCCGCCCCTGGAAGATAAGAGTTGAAGATTAGGTTAATAAAGTCCCAGGAGGAGTCAATCAATCGATTGTCGTCTTCACAGTGAAGGTTGGCTGCAGTGAATCTCATATACTCTTTGTCTCTCTGGGCTTGGGTGTATACTCCTTCCGATGTTTTATTTGTTTACCACTTGTATCGGTGTCTACATCTTGCTTTCTTGCCTTCGACTCTTCCCTCCAGTACGATTTG
>CAJHNH020000159.1:115000-170000 GCA_905116865.2 Candidula unifasciata
GTGCCTAGTTGATCATGTCATTAGTCTACTTGTTTCCATAGCAAGCCGCACACGCCTCTGGAGGTGACAGGTTCGATTCCCGGCACGGTAACTACAGCATTCGATTGTTATGTTGTCTAGTGTGTTCTTCTTTCTTTCTTGATCTTTCGATGAGTGCCGATCAATACATTTTCTGTTACTTTATTAACATATGTTATGTCTAAATAGTCGCGCGCTCGTGTGTATATGTGTATGTGCGTGAGTGTGTTTGACTGAACAATTCAGAGAAACACAACCACAGCCACACACACACACACACAACCACACACACAACCACACATACAACAACCACACACACAACCACACACACACAACCACACACACACACACAACCACACACACACAACCACACACACAACCACACACACACAACCACACACACAACCACACACACACACACACACACAACCACACACACACACATAACCACACACACCTACGCACCACACAATTACGTACTAAGATTTGTAATTACGTAAACAATCTATCAGCGGCCATCCTCTCAACTCCGCCGTGGGTCAATTATTTAATTATTCAACAAAGTTAGTTAATCAAATGAATACGCGATACTCTGAAAGGGGAAGAAGAAAGACGAGGACGAAAATAAGAAATGATAATAAAGAAGAGAGGGGGAAAACAAGGAAAATGGAAATGATAAAGAAGAGAGGGGGAGGCGAAGAAGAAAGAAAAAAAATGAAGAAGAAGATAAGAAGTAGGAAGAAGAAGAGGGGAAGGAAGAAGAAGAAGAAGAAGAAGAGAAGAAAAGAGAAGAAAGAAGAAAGAAGAAGAAGAAGAAGAAGAAGAAGAAGAAGAAGAAGAAGAAGAAGAAGAAGAAGAAGAAGAAGAAGAAGAAGAAGAAGAAGAAGAAGAAGAAGAAGAAGAAGAAGAAGAAGAAGAAGAAGAAGAAGAAGAAGAAGAAGAAGAAGAAGAAGAAGAAGAAAAGAACCAAAGGAAGGAAGAGGGGGAAAGGAGAAATAGGAGAAGATGAAAAAGAAAGGGGACGAGAAGAGAAGGAGGAGACAACACCTGTGCTATTCCTGGATTATTTGTTCACGGTTTGGTGCCAGCTGACAGACAATCCAGGAAACAACCCGAGGCCCGCCAGCTTGTGTACATTATGCTATCAACGCCCTAAAAAGCGCCACCTGCTTATAACCCCTTTCTTGGCTTCCATCTTGGTCTCGCGCCTGCCAGACGTGGGCTGCCGGATGTATATCTACAGGCCTGACACAAGTTCTTAACAGACCCGCACGAATGACGTCATTACATATTCAACTTATATGCGATCTGTGTCGACATTATGTTAACAGCTACCACCATCATCACAGTCAACTTACACCTTTACCATTGAGCGTTGTGCAGAGGAACAATTTGAGGTCCAGCGCTGTATGTGTAGCCCTAGCTATTACAGTTAAATCAGTTGTAAAACGTCTTTAATGTCTTCAGTCCATCCATTTCTCCTTCAGTGCCTTCTTGCCTGTCTATCAGATCTTTTATGATGTAGCGCCTGTGTTGACAAATGTGACTCTATTCTAGAGAGATGACCGAATCATTTAATCTGCTGCATCTCAATAAATTTGATAGGTCGTGTGTTGTTCCCATGGTATGTCTGACAGTATCATTTCGGTCTTGGGGGTCAAGATGGCGGCTTTCCTCGGGCATCTGATCTACCGGGTGTGAATTTTGGGTTTTTCGTTAACAAAAATATATGTGAACCTTCGATAATCTTTAACGTTTGCACTGGTACCTAGGATTGGGGGGCATTTGAGAACAAATTTTTTAGTGGATGGGGGAGGGGGAAAGGATGTGGGGGCAACTGAGCCCTTCCTGTAAAATGTGTGTGTGTGTGTGTTTATATATATATATATATATATATATATATATATATATAATGTCTGTCTGTGTGTGTGTGTGTGTGTGTGTGTGTGTGTGTGTGTGTGTGTGGAGGGGTCGCGGGAAGGGAGAGGTATAGGCTACGTGATCCCATAAGCACGTATAGAAGTTAACTTGTAAATATGTTCATACATTTCATAGTATTTCACAAATATTGTTACCTTTACTCGAAACTCTGCTAATAATAATAATAATAATAATAAATAATAATAATAATATAATAATATTAATAATAATAATAATAATGATAATAAAATTAATAATAATAATAATGAGGCATTCTATGCGTTTACTGGTCATGATTTGAAATTGTAGATGAAGTTTGTAGACATAATTGTTCTCTAGTGTACATTCAACTAAATGATACATTATTTGGATCTATTTAGTAACTTATTATTGTATGCATTGTTAAAAAAAAAAGTTTGTTCAATAAAATTGTTTCCCTAATCAGTTTGGTAAATGTAATTTTTCGAGTCCTAATTACACGTTATCGTTTAAATTACTCATGTGTACTAATATTATTTTCGGTGTGTGAGTGTGTGTGTATCTGTGTGTGTGTGTGTGTGTGTGTGTGTGTGTGTGTGTGTGTGTGTGTGTGTGTTATCTTATCGACATATTTACTAACACATGTCTTCAGAGCATGGTTAAGAACTCAAACGTCAACACGAATTCACAGACATTAATGCTGAGATTATTTTCCGCAGCAGAATTAATATTAAATGAATCAATACCCCAAGAGCCAAAACAAATATACGGTCACAATTACAGTCATCACAGAATGCATATAGTGAAAGAATAAAAATTAAAACGAAAGCATATTCCCCAGCATGTCGTTTCGTATCTTCTGATTGCTGTTTTGTATTTTCTCCTACAATATGACACGTAAGGTAATTAGGTTAGGGAACTGGTCCCTACCAGGACTGTAGTCTGTTAGAGTGACACTTCAAGGATGAAAATAAACTGACTTTACTCAGTGGCTTTTCTTCTACTTAATTAAGGGAATAGAAGTTTGTCGCCCCTCTTCTACCTTGGGGTGTAGAGGTTTGTCGCCCCTCTTCTACCTTGGGGTGTAGAGGATTGTCGCCCCTCTTCTACCTTGGGGTGTAGAGGTTTCTCAATCTTCTACCTTGGGGTGTAGAGGATTGTCGCTCCTTTTCTACCTTGGGGTGTAGAGGATTGTCGCTCTTCTCTTATTCTACCCTGGGGTGTAGAGGATTGTCGCCCTTCTTCTACCTTGGGGTGTAGAGGATTGTCGCCCCTCTTCTACCTTGGGGTGTAGAGGTTTCTCACTCTTCTACCTTAGGGTGTATCGGATTGTCGTTCTTCTTCTACCTTGGGGTGTAGAGTTTCGTCGCCCCTCTTCTACTTTGGGGTGTAGAGGATTGTCGCCCCTCTTCTACTTTGGGGTGTAGAGGATTGTCGCCCCTCTTCTACCTTGGGGTGTAGAGGATTGTCGCTCTTCTTCTACCTTGGGGTGTAGAGTTTCGTCGCCTCTCTTCTACTTTGGGGTGTAGAGGATTGTCGTCCCTCTTCTACTTTGGGGTGTAGAGGATTGTCGCCCCTCTTCTATTTTGGGGTGTAGAGGATTGTCGCCCCTCTTCTACTTTGGGGTATAGAGGATTGTCGCCCCTCTTCTACCTTGGGGTGTAGAGGATTGTCGCCCCTCTTCTACTTTGGGGTGTAGAGGATTGTCGCCCCTCTTCTACTTCGGGGTGTAGAGGATTGTCGCCCCTCTTCTACCTTGGGGTGTAGAGGATTGTAACTCTTCTTCTATTGTGGGGTGTAGAGTTTCGTCGCCCCTCTTCTACTTTGGGGTGTACAGGTTTCTCACTCTTCTACCGTGGGGTGTAGAGGATTGTCGCCCCTCTTCTACCTTGGGGTGTAGAGGATTGTCACTCTTCTTCTACCGTGGGGTGTAGAGTTTCGTCGCCCCTCTTCTACTTTGGGGTGTAGAGGTTTCTCACTCTTCTACCGTGGGGTGTAGAGGTTTGTCACTCTCCTTCTACCTTGAGATGTAGAGGTTTGTCGCTCTCCTTCTACCTTGAGATGTAGAGGTTTGTCGCTCTTCTTCTACCTTGAGATGTAGAGGTTTGTCGCTCTCCTTCTACCTTGAGATGTAGAGGTTTGTCGCTCTTCTTCTACCTTGAGATGTAGAGGTTTGTCGCTCTCCTTCTACCTTGAGATGTAGAGGTTTGTCGCTCTCCTTCTACCTTGAGATGTAGAGGTTTGTCGCTCTCCTTCTACCTTGAGATGTAGAGGTTTGTCGCTCTTCTTCTACCTTGGGTGTAGAGGTTTGTCGCCCTTATTCTACCTTGAGATGTAGAGGTTTGTCGCTCTCCTTCTACCTTGAGATGTAGAGGTTTGTCGCTCTCCTTCTACCTTGAGATGTAGAGGTTTGTCGCTCTTCTTCTACCTTGAGATGTAGAGGTTTGTCGCTCTCCTTCTACCTTGAGATGTAGAGGTTTGTCGCTCTCCTTCTACCTTGAGATGTAGAGGTTTGTCGCTCTTCTTCTACCTTGGGGTGTAGAGGTTTGTCGCTCTTCTTCTACCTTGAGATGTAGAGGTTTGTCGCTCTCCTTCTACCTTGAGATGTAGAGGTTTGTCGCTCTTCTTCTACATTAGGGTGTAGAGGTTTGTCGCCCTTATTCTACCTTGAGATGTAGAGGTTTGTCGCCCTTATTCTACCTTGAGATGTAGAGGTTTGTCGCTCTCCTTCTACCTTGAGATGTAGAGGTTTGTCGCTCTTCTTCTACATTAGGGTGTAGAGGTTTGTCGCCCTTATTCTACCTTGGGGTGTAGAGGATTGTCACTCTTCTTGTACCTTGGGGTATAAATGTTTGCCAGAGAGATCACCAGACTTCTCTATCAACAATTTTCATTTTAAGGATGTTCCGTTCTAGTCCTCTGTCAGTAAGGGACTATCGATTATTGTCTTCCCAACGAGCCCTGGGTCGTCCTAGTTGTCTGGTTCCCTGGTTCTTGGCCTCTCACGCCTGCCAAGGTGGCTGATTGTCTACTATTCTGCGTACATGTCTGCACTATGGTAACTGTGACTGATCCACTCGGGTTTGTAAGGAATGTGTTTCAAGATCGTGACGTAATGTCTGATTGCGGACTTTGTTCCTTCTTATCACTTGGACTTCCTTTCTCAGACACCTCATTTATTAGACCGGAAGCTGGCTTCTGTGAGCTGATGTCATTGCCCGTCATTCGCATCCATATGTCAGGACTGGCATATAAGTAGAGCGGTGTGCAGCCATTTTTGATCCCTGACTGACTGACTCACTCACTTTCTACCCCACCAGGACATCACACAAGCGATAAACACCCGATGACACAATGTGCCACCATGTGGGTGAGGATCACCGTGGAGAGGTCCCAGAAACCGCGTTCAGCCTTCAGGCCATATTTATGGCCAGGCTATATTGCGGCCCCTGGCAAGAGCCAGAGTAGGGCTTCAAATAAAGAAAAATTTCATCCTAGAAAGGACATAGAATAAACCTTGTCCCATTGCTTATTTCTCCCCCAGTTCATGGCCTGGAAAGGTCTCCCAGATGCTGCTTGTCGAGCAGCCAACTCTGACTTGATGTATAAAAATCAAACAGGTAGAAGCCCGTAAACCCCCACTTAACTGCATACAGAATATATATTGGGGCACCCGACGCTTAGGTAACAATCTGAATTGCAAACCACAATGGGAAAATAATCCCGAATTTCAAGGATTAATTCCCCTAAATTTTTTTTTTTTTTCTAGATAAAAAAATTCTTTTGCCTCTGCTTTGTTCACCGGCTTTAAGCTCCCGCGGAAAGTCCTGGTTCTTCGTCCATTTGGACTTTGGCTTTGGACCAGGGCCTGAGTTTTGCGTGTACGTCCGTCTTACTGCCTATTTGTGTGCATTTGATCGTTTCTTGCTTCTCTGGCAGATATGCTCCGACTTTGAAGGAAGCGCCCAGTTAGTCAACTCTTACGACATGTCTGTTGGCGAAAAACACATCTGAAACCAAAATCGATTTTTGCCCACAATTGTTTTCAGTTACATTGTATTGTCGTCTACACCGCGCTTGTGTGCGACACTTGACCCCAATAACTTACAGGAAAATAGGGAAAAATGGAAGTTTAACTGTTGTTAGTAAATTATTGGATTAATCTCCTTGAAATGTAAATATTTATATATTATTATGTTATAATATCTTTGAAACCGAAAGTTGTCAATGTTTTTCGGAACATTTTTGAAGTACACTGGATTATCATCTACAAAACGCATATGTGCACAATCTGAGCCCCTTGGCTTATCAGGAAATAGTGTAAAAATCGAACGCATTGTTTTGCCCCGACACACATACATAAATATAAACAGACAGACAGACAGACAGACAGACAGACAGACAGACAGACAGACAGACCGACCGACCGACCGACCGACCGACCGACCGACCGACCGACCGACCGACCGACCGACCGACCGACCGACCGACCGACAGACAGACAGACAGACGGACGGACAGACGGACGGACGGACGGACGGACGGACGGACGGACGACAGACAGACAGACAGACAGACAGACAGACAGACAGACAGACAGACAGACAGACAGACAGACGTAATACTCAAGTGAAAGCAATAAAAGCTTACAGTGAACAGACTGGCCGCCACTGGCTCTATTCTGGTTGAAAGGTACAGGTGATGAAAAAGATAACAGACCTGTTACACAGAAAGGACAAGGACGTGGTACTGGTGAGGGGCAGGTGGATTCTCATTCAGGAGACCCACGTTCGAATCCCCGATAAGGTGGAATTAGTGCCTGGGGTGGGGATGGTTAGTCTAAAATTCATAACTGCACAGTCGGAAGCGTCTTCACTTTCCACTCGGTTCTACATCCTCAGTCAGAAACCCCTTCCGGTCGTACAACATCAAAATGTGATCAATGCAGGTACTAGAGGGGAGTGACACGTATTCTTTCACCACATTTTTTAAAAACTTTTTTTCTGACTACCAATTGAGTGGATGATGAAAGTCAGCTACAAACCTTTTACAGCAACAATGTTCTTCAACTTGTAGACCGCGACCCAATGCAGGACCGTGAAAAACACCAGGTGAGCCATCACACATGTCTACGTCAATATTTGCAGGCTAAGGCAGATAGTCCCCCCCCCTCTCTCTCTCTCTCTCTCTCTCTCTCTCCTCTCTCTCTCTCTCTCTCTCTCTCTCTCTCTCTCTCTGCCACGACCGTTGTACATAGGATTTAACAGCTCAAAATTTAAAATCAAACATGTACAAACTGCAGAAACATCTTTCAGCTGCACAGACAGTACGTTATGGCATCTGACGGTTCCGTAACATGGAGTCCAGTCTGGGCTGGGAATAAGGACAATAATTCATGTAGCCACTATGTGATGCTCGTAAAGCGAGTGTGGCGATGGTCGGGTCGTTTGGTTTCTGTGTTTTATTAGCTGTGAGGTGGGTCCTGAAACGATTTCCTCCATTTTGGTGGGCCGTGAGACAACCCCCACTAGGTAATAGAAAGGGTTGAGGAAGACTGCTTTACAGAAGCTTTACACCCGGATGAGGTGTAGCTGTAAAAATGCATGATGTATTTTTTTTTTCACCCCTCTCTCCAAACGGGATCTCTGAACTCGCTACGAAAAGGGGAATCGAAAATCGAACTCAGGATATTCAGTCGATCTAGTACACCGCTTTACCCCTTGGCCAGGTAGATATTACCCAGGAATGCTGGTTGTGGTGCCCCAACCAAACAAAAAACACCCAGTAGTAGCTGCGTAGATGTCTGTCAATGACCCCGTTGTCCAACGGAAGCCGAAGAGAATGCATCCCAAAAATAAATTTGGCCGATAAATGATTTATAATTTACCGACACTGGGGGCATGGCGCGTTTGGCCTGGAAAGCTAATTTGGCGTTTTCCAAATTTGACAAGATCGCTGTTTGGCTACGGGGGGTAATTCTCAATTTTAATAAGTTTGATGGGAGTGGCTGAGTCCTTGTTTTCTATTCTTATCTTGTCTGACATGGCTGCTACGTGCAACTGTTTACATGCCATGGTGATTGAGTGGCGGGGTGCTGGCAATTCTAGCCATGTTTGTTACGCTGGGGGAGGGAGCTAAAACTGGCTAACTTAATCACACTTTATTCCTTTAGGCTTTTAAACGGAGAAGGCAGAATCGAAAGAGATGATAGAGGTGTTGAATAGGAGGAGGCATTACGAAGAGGAGGAGGACAGGAGGAGAATGAAAAACAAATGAGGAGGATAAGGAGAAAAAAGAGGAAGAGAAAAGAGAAGCAAAAGCAGCAGAAAAAGAAGAAGAAGGATAAGGTTGGGGAGGAGGAGGAGAGGAGGAGGAGGAGGAGGAAGAAGAAGGAGGAGGAAGAAGAAGAAGAAGAAGAAGAAGAAGAAGAAGAAGAAGAAGAAGAAGAAGAAGAAGAAGAAGAAGAAGAAGAAGAAGAAGAAGAAGAAGAAGAAGAAGAAGAAGAAGAAGAAGAAGAAAAAGAAAAAGAAAAAGAAGAAGAAGAAGAAGAAGAAGAAGAAGAAGAAGAAGAAGAAGAAGAAGAAGAAGAAGAAGAAGAAGAAGAAGAAGAAGAAGAAGAAGAAGAAAAAGAAGAAGAAAGATGAAGATTAGAAATAGTCATACCAACAAGTGGCAAAGGAACATAATAATAAGAAGATGAAGAATACAAAAATATTAGGTGTGGGATCAAGATAATAAAATAGAACGAGACGAGTAAAAACGAGAAGAACAAAATGTTATTCCTATATTTATTTTGTAAGCTTCTTATTCTTCTCCCTATTCTTCTTGTTCTTACTCTTTTGGTATACATACATACATATAAATATATATATATACACCACACCACACCCACCACACAAACACACACACACACACACACCGGCACACAAACAATTAGGACAAATGCACAGGGACCGATGCAAGATAGACAAGAAAGGGATAAAAATAAGGGAGTCTGAAAGTTGGTTATTTAATTAATTGAGCAGAAACGAAGCTCGCCAGGTACGCACGAACTCACACAGCGTGCAGTGGTCCTAGCCCACGATCAGGCGGTTTCACAGAGCTCATCAAATATTGAACCCTCGCCCGGCCTCCTGGCCTGTGTTCTGCTGCACGAGCTCCTGTATGAGTGGCTGGGAGGATGAATCACTCAAGCCAGTCAAGCCATGGTTATGGCTAGCATGCTTGGTGAATACACAATATTGCGAGTCAATTAAGTCTGCATTTCTTCATCACTGACCCCCTCCCCCTCCCCCATCATATCAATGGGATATGGGAAATCCAGATGCTGAGTTAGGGACCCCAGATTCCATGATATCATTATCCAGTTTGCATATAGAATTTATGGGTCAAGTTAGATTTGAACTGCATCAGTTTTTGGTATGCGTTTTTGTACTGGCGTTTTATCTCCTTATAAAGCCACGGGACACTGTTGTTAGCTCATTTTATTAAACCATCATTGTTAATTTGCCTCTATATACATGGAACAACAATGTGGATTTGTAGAAGGAAAAGGTACAAACAATGCCATATACATCCTAAGGACATTGTCAGAAAGAGCTATGGAAGTAAAGACTGATTTGTACTTATGCTTCATAGACTATACAAAAGCATTTGACTGTGTGAAGCATGAAGAAGTAATCAAACTGTTAGAAAAATTAAACATTGATGGGAAAGATCTAAGAATAATAAAGAATATGTATTGGCAGCAAACAGCAGCTATAAGAATTAACAACTGTTTAGGTACATTTCAAAGCATAAAGAGGGGCGTGCGACAAGGATGTGTACTTTCACCTGATTTGTTTTCAATATACAGTGAATATATTATGAGATCTTTAATTGATATGCCCGGAATCGTGGTTGGTGGGCACAATATAAACAATTTACGTTATGCTGATGACACAGTCTTGATAGCAACAAGTCAGAAAGAATTACAGGAAATGATAGACATGGTAGTGTTAGAAAGTGGAAGAATGGGCCTCAGTTTGAATAATGGGAAGACAGAAGTAATGGTGGTATCAAAGAAACAAATTATTCCTAAATGTGTAATAAAAGTCAATGGTGTTATTTTAAGACAAGTACAGAAATTTAAGTATCTGGGCACATGGATAACATCAGATGGAAGATGCATAACTGAAATAAGAAACAGAATTGGACAGGCAAAAACTGCATTTTATAAAATGAAAAACATCTTGTGCAATATATCCTTGTCATTGAGAGTTAGAAAAAAAGAATTCTTGCTTGCTACATACATCCAGTTTTAACATATGGATGTGAATCCTGGACAATCGGTAGGCAGGCCAAACAATTTTTAGAGGCCTCAGAGATGTGGTTTTACAGAATAATGCTTAGAATACCTTGGACAGCCAAAAAGAGCAACCAAGAGGTTTTGAAAGAGGCGGGAGACCGAAGACAACTTATCACTGACATCAGAGGGAGACAGTCATCATTTTTCGGCCATGTTATGAGAAGAGGGAAAATAGAACATGTTGTGACCACTGGAAAGATCTGTGGAAGGAGGGATAGAGGAAGACAACGAGAGAAGATGCTTGACAGTCTTGTTGCATGGCATGGAGGTGTGTCGGCACACGAACTGATACATGCTGCAGGAGATCGCGGATTATGGAGAGGCATGATCGCCCACGCCAGTCGGCAGGGCACCTGATGATGATGATGATACATGGAACAGTTTTTTTTTAAAGTAGAGATCCTTTGTAACGCATTTAGGAACACCGGGCACATGGGAAGAGCACCCATATATTTACAGAACAATCGACTTTAGGTGGGTAATGCGGTGAACATTACACTGACTGCCTTTACTTCCCCACGACATCCATCCTGGTATCTTTTTTAGGCTGGGTCGACCTGCGACGCCCCATAACATGATACAAACCTACGCAGCAAGCAGTGGGTTTCAATCGCCGTACTTTAGAATTACGATTCACTGACTGACTGACTTTCTACCCCACCAGGACATCACGCAAGCGATAAACACCCGATGACACAATGTACCACTATGTGGGTGAGGATCACCGTGGAGGGGTCCCAGAAACCGCGTTTAGCCTTTAGGCCATATATATGGCCAGGTTATATTGCGGCCCCTGGCAAAAGCCAGAGTAGGGCTTCAAATAACGAAAAATTCCACCCTAAAAAGGACGAGAAGTGGCATAATTACGATTCTGACTCCAAACGCGTAATTTTTACATGGAACATCACTATTATCTCCTCTATAAAATAGAAACGTCATTGTTATTTTCCCTATGAAAAACATTGAACATCATTTTTATATACCTTTGTTATATACCTTATTAAACAATGAATATGAAGATAGTTCCTTTCATAACCACAGAGCACGTATGAGTGACTTTCAACCCCACTATAAGCGATTAACCCCCGGTGACGTAAAGTGCCCCCATTCAGATGAGAAACCTCGTTCAATGTGTAGGTTATAGTTAGGGCTCATTACGACAGCCGAGGTGGGGCTTTGAAATAAACCAAAAATTACACCCCAAAGTGGGGCTAAGTCAATACCATAGAGCATCATTGTTCTCTTAGTTTTACAATATCAAAGAAATATTATCTCCCTTACATAGACCATAGACTATCTTTGTTATCTACCTTATAAAAACATATCACAATAACTGTATCTATTTGATAAAGCTATGACACTTTTGCTATCGCCCTTACACAACCAGAGAAACATCTTTGTTATGTTACTTATAAACTGACTAAATAACTTTGTTATCTCCCCTCTAGGAATGTTACGAGAGGTTTTGACAACAGATGACTGAATTAGCCTGTTTATGATGGGGTGGGGGCGGGGTGGGGGGGGGGGGGAATGCCAAACATTTACAAAAAAATCTTAATAAGATGGAGATGAAGAAAAAGGAGAAGGAGAATGAGTAGAAGGAAAATGAGAAAAAGGAGGAGAAGAAAAAGAGGGAGAAGAAGAAGAAGAAGAAGAAGAAGAAGAAGAAGAAGAAGAAGAAGAAGAAGAAGAAGAAGAAGAAGAAGAAGAAGAAGAAGAAGAAGAAGAAGAAGAAGAAGAAGAAGAAGAAGAAGAAGACGAGAAAGAAGAAGAAGAAGAAGAAGAAGAAGAAGAAGAAGAAGAAGAAGAAGAAGAAGAAGAAGAAGAAGAAGAAGAAGAAGAAGAAGAAGAAGAAGAAGAAGAAGAAGAAGAAGAAGAAGAAGAAGAAGAAGAAGAAGAAGAAGAAGAAGAAGAAGAAGGAAAGAAAGAAAGAAAAAATGAATGAATGTGGGTATGATGATAGGAGATATAATGATACTGATATTGTTCACTATGCTTACAAACACCAGCAGTTCGGCCATGACATACCTGAATGTGTTCAGCATACTACACGAGAGGTCAGCGAGGGCTACCCCCCGGCAAAGGCATGTTCTCATTTAGTACAGCTATAAAAGTAGCACTGAATCAACCCGTTCTCCAGTCTTTGCTGTTAGAATGTACTTAAGTCATGACATTAATTCCTTTACTTCCCACCCAGGCCCAGTGAGAAACCCAACACCGCACCACCCGGACATTTTGTTGGATATCCTCGACACCGTGGAATGTACCCTCATTGACCAGGAGCCTTTGCACACATGCCCCATTCTTGTTAGCGCCCCTACCTGGTGCGGACCTCATGTTACTTGGTAACGGTCGAGGGACTTCAATATAACAAATGAACTTTTGCTTTGCGAAGTGGGGAAAACAAACACATATCGTCACGTTCAACTAGCGTCCCCTAGGGGGAGCTGTTTTTTTTGTGGTTATAATTGTGTTTTGGTTTATGTGCACCATGTAAAATGACTTATATTGCTGGCCGCCTAGTAGTCATGAAAAGGACTCTTGCAGTGTTTATGCCATCAACCTTCAAGTAGTAGCCGTAGATCATCATCATCATCATAAACCACTTTTGCCGTTAAGCGGCGTGGGGAGGAATAATTTTCGATCCAGTGCACTTTGGCTGCCACTGGCAATTGTCATGCCGTGAAGGCGTAGAGTGTCTTCAATGTTGTCGATCCATGTTTTCCGCGGCCGTCCTCTTACTCTTGTAGTTGATCTTTTGAGATGTAGTGCTTGTGATGGTATTTGATCTTGCTGCATTCTAACGAGATGGCTAAATCACTTGATCTGCCGTAGATATAATATAATAAACAAACTACATGCACTGAAAAGCACCATTTTTGATCATGCATCCTAAATACATATTTCTGCAGAAAAGCGCTGTCGACTTTTGGGGGTGACAGGTTGGATTCCCCGTATACCCACATCGACGATCAGTATTGATTACTCATTTAGGAATTGACATCATAGCACACTGGGCATACCAATAGATGCTCCCTCTCCTGCAACATAGGTGTAGATGCTGTTTCCGTAGCACAAACACACTTGGCCATCTTCCTCCCATACGCCTATTCTTACCGGATCCACACCTAACTCCTCGTTGACACACTCTAGCTCACAATTTTATTGTTATTTATTTATTGTATATTATATCTCATCCTTGAGGAGGTAATCCGGCAGACTGCAGTACCGGAGGGAGCAAACCGCAATCCAAAGAGCCCTCAACTGGTCATGCTACACTTCTGCCGGTGGCCCAGAATATACCCGGGGCATAGATATGGCCTAGCCATAGATGTGGCCTAACGGCTGAAAGGGGTTTCTGGGACCTCTCCACGGGTGATCCTTTGTGACACTTTGTGTGATGTCCTGGTGGGGTACAACTACTACTACATGCGCACTATCAAACACACAAGGGAAGTAACAAGGAAGCAGCGATGCCCGTTTTCTTGGACCGCCAGTAATCAGTCCCTGGTTCCTGTTTTTGTTTCGCTAATTCTTCTGTGGCACATTTTTGTTTTCTCGTTCAACGAACGACATAAGCCACGTTCAGCAAAACTATTCCTAGATTCGTTTTGCTGCGGAAATTATTATTTTCTGTCATCTCAATGTTTTCGTCATTCCATCTTGTGCTAGCTGTTCCCTCAAAAACAATTCCATCTTGTGCTAGCTGTTCCCTCAAAATTTGAAGCCCTACCCTGCTTTTGCCAGGGGCCGCAATATAGGCAGCCATTACATATGGCCAAATGTCTGAACGCGGTTTCTGGGACCTCTCCACGGCGATTCTCATCCGCATGAACTTTGTGTCATTATCTCCTGGGTGGGTAGAAAGTCAGTCAGTCTCTTCTCTCTCTCTCTCTCTCTCTGTCACTTTACTTACATCACAACACAGGCGCTACGACGGATTGGAAAAAAAAATTATAGCAGAAGGCATGGTACCAGGAAGGAGGGGCAGGGGCCGACCGACACGAAGATGGCCACAGGATATAAATGACTCCTTGAGTATGAAAGCACATGAGGCGGGAGAACTGGCGAGAGACTGAGTTTCTTTCAGGCGGACTGTGATGAGAGCGACATTCTGCAAAGGACCTGCTACATGATGATGATGACATAGGAGAGAAGAAGACAGAGAGAAAGACAATCACACATACAGAGTGAGTGAGAGAGAGAGAGAGAAAGAGAGAGAGATAAAGCGTTGGCGAGAACGAGCGAGAGAGAGAGAGGGGAGAGCAAGGGAGAAAGAGAGAGAGAGAGAGAGAGAGAGAGAGAGAGAGAGAGAGAGAGAGAGAGAGAGAGAGAGAGAGAGAGAGAGAGAGAGAGAGCGAGAGAGAGAGAGAGAGAGAGAGAGAGGAAAAACTTCTCTCACATCTACCCAAAACTCCGGCATGAAACCCAACTTCCAAACAGGTGTCAATCATTCAGATTCCTAGGCCGTCATGTATAGACAGAGATCTATCATCTGGTTCGTACGAGCAGGTAGAATCACACAGGTGAGCTGAGCCGAGGTGAAGTGAGTAAGATGACGCAGGTGTAGTTGAACAGGAAAACGGGATGGCGGAGGTAACGTAAGGTGGGTACAGGATTATACAGGTGAGATGGGGTGATTTTACGATGACAAAGATGAAGAGGATCGTTGCAAGTCCAAAGAAGGCAAATACAGGTACAAACGGTTGGGACAAGCTTTACGCAGGTTTAGACAGGTGGGACAAGCTTTACGCAGGTTTAGACAGGTGGGACAAGCTTTACGCAGGTTTAGACAGGTGGGACAAGCTTTACTCAGGTTTAGACAGGTGGGACAAGCTTTACTCAGGTTTAGACAGGTGGGACAAGCTTTACGCAGGTTTAGACAGGTGGGACAAGCTTTACGCGGGTTTAGACAGGTGGGACAAGATGGATAAAGTTCAGACAGGTGTAAAAAGGTAAAAGCATGTTCAGACAGGTGAACTGAGATGGGGGCGGGTTCAGACAGTGAGACATTGTGGAAGCAGGTTGAGACATGTGAACTGATGTGAAGAAAAAGAAGTAGAAAAAAAAAACGTAAGCCATACTGATAGACAAAGATAAACGTTGTTAACGAAAGCCGTAATAATAAACACATACAGTTTTAGAGAAAGCGTTAACATACTGATAAATGGAGATAAAGTGTTAACATAAGTCGAACTTGTATACATAGATAGAGCGTTATCATGCAGCCGTACTGATAAATGGAGATAAAGTGTTAACATAAGTCGAACTGGTATACATAGATAGAGCGTTAACATGCAGCCATACTGATAAATGGAGATAAAGTGTTAACATAAGTCGAACTGGTATACATTGATAGAGCGTTGACGTGCAGCCGTATTGATAAGACAGAGATAAAGTGTTAACATAAGCCGTACCGGTATACATAGATCAAGCGTTAACGTGCAGCCGTACTGATAGATGGAGATAAAGTGTTAACGTAAGCCGTACCGGTATACCTAGATAGAGCGTTAACGTGCAGCCGAACTTATAAATGGAGATAAAATGTTAACATAAGCCGTACTGGTATACATAGATCAAGCGTTAACGTGCAGCCGTATTGATAGACAGAGATAAAGCGTGTGAACGAAAGCCGTAGGGACATTATGGCCGTTTTAGAAAGATCTATGCATACCCGGCGCCATGTTAATATCTCTGTCAGAAAGGAACATGTAATATTGATTTCCGAAGTGCATCAAGGCTCGTCCAGTCTGCAGATCAATACACAATGGATGTCGTCTTTCTATTCCAACGGAAAGGTAAAGAAAGAAGAGGAGATGGAGATATACATAAAGAGAACTGAAAGAAAAAAAAAACCGAGTGCAACGTCTTTACAAAACCGTCTAGGAGAACTTAACTCGATAGGTTGCGAGAGTTTTAACATATTATTTCAATTACTTATCTCCCCTGGCACTGGATATAATGAGTGCTGTCCCCTACTGGACGTTAAAGCTCTATCCCAATGCAGACGGGTGAAGGGCGTATCTATATTAAATTGGTTTCAACGTTCACAACTTCACGCTGAATGTAGATTAGAGTATTTCCTTGGGTGAACATGGCGTAACATCATATTGGTTGGCATCATTGCTATTTCCTGCTCTAGAACGTTGCTACAAGGAACTTGCAGCATAGTCGACAGTTACTCGACAGATCATCCTCATTGCACATCGAACTGTTCAGTTCCTAAGTGCTGGAATCCCCTCCTTAGTAGATTCAGCAACGAGCAGCGGCTGACGACCTCCTTTTCTGTGCTTGTAGGAGTGTTAGGAGACGGACTGGATCTGCAACAGTGGGTAATGAATTTATGCATGACAAGCTAGATGTTGACAAGACCCTTTGTAAGAAAGTGAACAATGCAGAGGCAGGAATCGATCTTTATTGTTTAGAGAGAATAGTACAGATGAGAGTGATCAGGAGATCTAGTCGACAGGAAAAGCCAAACGGACATATAATCAAATTGATACAGTCATCAACGGAACTGGAACTCTTCGCTGGCTGCTGAATATGAGGAAGGGGCGCTTATAGGAAAGTCAGGAGTGCTTTGATGTCAGTTCTTAGCTCGACACTAAACATTCAACAGTTCTATGCTTGTTTCTTCTTCTGTTAGCATCCCGCATATCGCTCGTCTCTAGCCTGTCTCCGTTTACCTTGCTGTTCTTGCAGTTTGGCCATGGTTGCAGATTCACAGTCATCTCTTGATTCGCGAAAACTGTTTCCTGCTTGGAGAGCAGTCAGTATATCAGCATTGTAAATTGTTCGTCCGTCCTCAACAGTAGCCTTGCCTGCACACCTATCAGCTTGCTCATATTCTTTTACACGTTTTTTGGCATGAGACTGAAGTGATCTTTGTCAGACTAGACGGCCTCAGAGACTTCAGCCACTGTCTTTGGACCCAGCGAATCTCTAGCTTTTTGAGTACACTCACTCAGTCACCGAGAAAGCATGCCAAAGTGAAGGCCTCTATCTTCAGCCAGGTAGTTAGTTACTTTTATGACTCATCCTGTAGATCCCAGGCCCCTTTTTGGGAGAAAAGTTTAGATCCTTTGCCCTAACAGGCATGTCAGAAAAAGAAAGAAACCAAAATGTTGGCATGTAAACAAGCCAGATCTGAAAAACGGCTGAGCACGCGAGACTGAAGTTCTGGAACAAGACCAAAGTCCAGAAGTTTCTGCAGCAGTTTACAGCCTGTAAACGCCTAGAAGAAGAAGGCAACTTTCATGACCTCTGCAGACTGCTTGTAGTCACAGCAAAAGCACCAGATTCTTTCTCGACAGTTCCCTCCTAAAGGATAGAGCTACAACCTACAAATGTGTTGTCTGGCCTCCGCTGGGTGGCTGATAGTTTCACATTTGGGGATCCAGAGTATGGCCAACATCTTTATTTGTACTCAGTACTTTCTTCTTGCCACAGTGCAGTTAGTTGTATATCGAATATAGAACTCTGCAAACCGATCCCAGCTTTGACCAACGGGTAGGCAGGAAAGCTGCAGTGACCGCCTCCACCTCCATTCTCAAGCTGGACGTTGTGGTATCATATGCTAGGCTCTCCTGAACCAAACGTCGACAATTAACTTTTGCTAAGAAACCCCAAGCACTTCTTTTGCCTCTTGACACTGAACCGTCTGTATAAATAACCACATCCTCTGACCGAGCATTATCTTGAATTATTTGCTGAATCTCCATCTTCGTGGCACCCGCTGCTCACTCTCTGCACTACCGGCTCCATGTGATTATGACTCAGATCTGACTGTTCAGCTGGCCCCCTGACTCACTCCTTTTCTCACCGGTTGTTCTTCAGGATGCAGACCTGTCTGACTGGGTCTCTGCCTACACCATTCATGACTTTCCTCTTATCTGCCGCTGACTGTCAACTGTGTCCAGAGCTTCGTGCAAAGGGTGAACTGCGTCTGCAACTGCTCTGAGATATGACTTCGCCTGCTGCTCTTTGAGCCTACTTGCAACAGCCAGCAAACCATTGATGTATCGCATACACACCACTTGGGTGCAACCAAGAATAACCCACATAGCTGCGTTCTGTATGCACTCTAGTTTAACCATTTGACTCGTTGAAACAGAAAGCAGTACTAGCCCATAATCAGTCTCTGAAAGGAACAGGTGCTGATGTAGTTTGAAAAGCATTCTCCGCTCTATGTCTATTGCAGCCATAGTCTTAAACGCGTTGAGTTTTTTTGGCATTTTGTCACAATCATCTCCATCCCGGCTGAGCACAAAAACTTTGTTCGTGTTAACTGAGTCTTCCTCTTCTTCTCTTCTTCACTTCCTCTTTTACCGCTGTGGGTGTCGAGGGAGATATAAGGTTCTGTTTCTAGCTCTGCTGGCTGCCTCGACCATAGGCACATTGTGCTGTTGTTATCCTTGCATCTTGTTCTTGGTCTACCCCGTGCTCTACGTTCTTCTTCTCTTTCCATGTATGCTTTGTATGGTATGGTGTCACAAGGCATTCTCTCTAAGTGGGCAAACCATTTCACTTGCTGTCTTTGTATGTAATCCAGAATTGGTTCTGTGCCGACTTGTTCTCTTATGATCTCATTCCTGATCTTATCTCTTATGGTCACTCCTACAGCCCTTCTCAGACATCTCATTTCCGTTATTACTAATTTTCTTATATGGTTTGTTGTGAGTGACCATGCCTGGCACTGGTAGCACAGAGTTGGAATAAATATGCTTTGAATAAGATGTCTCTTTGTGCTGATTGGGATTGTCTTATGCTGTAAGAAGGGGGCTAGCTGTCCCAATACTTGGTTTGCTTTACTGCATCTAATGTTAATTTCTTTATCCAATTTCCCATCTTCGGTAAATGTAGTTCCCAGATATTTAAACCCAGATGCCTGTTTAATGCCTTTGTATTCTATTGCTATGTTTAGATCTGTCTTCTTTTTTCCTATTGACATTACTTCTGTCTTTTCAGTGTCGATTCTCATATTATTAACTAAGTGTTCGCCTTAAGATAGTAGCGTTAAAGAAGTTTTACTGTGTTACGATATCAGTGTCGCTTCCTCAACAGTTTTGCTTCCTTAAGCTGCGACGGGCTGAGGCAACCAATAAGATCACACAGCAGTCACCTAGCTAGGAAAACAAAACTGGCTTGTAGAGAGACCTCTGCTGCGTCCATCAGAAGATGTAAATGTGTTGTGTCCGTTTACAACGAAGCTGCGATATTTGTGCCTTTTTACAACATATGACTTCTGGAGACATTGTTTGCCCCAGCTTGCCTTCCCGGATGTAAAATCTTACAGACATTATTAATAGTTGCAATAAATGACGCCAACCCCCTTGTCGGTTACGGGGTCCTTTTGTAGGGGCAGAAAAGAATAGATCCACTGACACCCCCCCCCCTTCCCCCCCCCCCTTTCCCCCTTTTCCCACCTCCCCAACCAAGCGTTTTGTGAGAGGTGACTAATTATGGGTATTTCATTCAAAGTTTGAGTACATGCACCTGAGAGGCGGGGAACCAATATTCAGCATACAAATAAGCCAGATCTGTTAAAGGGATGTGCAGTGAATTCGTTATGTAACAAACCCAGAAGTGGAACAATCAGAACTTTCCGCCGGAGCTTACAGCATGTGAACGCGAAGAAGCTGAAGAAGGTAAGAAGAAGAAGAATTAGTAGTAGTAGTAGTAGTAGTAGTAGTAGTAGTAGTAGTAGTAGTAGTAGTAGTAGTAGTAGTTGCAGAGGAAGAAGAATTAGAAGAAGTAGAAGTGAGAAGAGTATCGCCTTATCCTCACCCTAGGAGCACAAGTATTATTAAAGACCAAAACACTACAGCAAAAGGGATTTGAATACATTACCACGGGGTAATAAGCAAAGGTGCTGGCCACTGCGCTACCTTAGCACACTGGGTGGGAGAGAGAGGCGGGCGGGGGAGGGGGGGGGAGGAGATGAAGTCGTTTAAATCTTTCACATAATCAATTTTTTATACCTTGCCCCTCAGACAATATTATTTTCCCCACATAAAACATAAAGTGATAATCTCGAGACAACTGGGTAAATAAACCCGCGCCTGAAATGTTGTGATCTGGGCTCTCCAATTTTCCGCTGATATCTCCGACCTGATTAAACTGTATCGGATACAGAACAGGCCAATATTGCCATCCCCTCCGTTTGTTATTGTTGGGGATTATTCTCAATACATTTGCTTCCAAGCGAAAAACATGTTCATAGAGCCTGGCGCCATGTTGTCTGGAAACCCGATACCCTGGGACATCGTGTGTACCTGCAGCTACACACAGCCGAATATCCCGGTCCCCTTTGGGCAGGTAACTTGGGAAATGTATCATTCACAAGTCGGGGGAAAAGGGAAAATGAGTAAACACGGGAAAAGGGTGGATTCTGTTTGACGCATGAAGAATATAGGCGCCAAGAAATAGCAACACTATAAAAAAATTAGAAACGATTTTTTGGTAGTCCCCATTGTGAAAAATGTTGCGTTGGATCTTCCGGGGTCCCTGGAGAAATATGATGTATTGGCAGTTGGAACATATCATCGGCATGTTGATGTGCCGGGGGGAGTGGCGTGTCTGTTATCTCATTGAGTTCATATGGAGAAAGTTTCGCCTGCCATAGAGTCATAAAACCAATCAAATATGAATTTCCAGCATGCTGTATCTCTCATCATTGGTGCTCACTCTCTCAGACTATGATTGTCCATCTCTTGGTGTCTTCTTACCACTTGTAACGCTGTCTACCTCTTTCTAGACTGCCTTTAATGTTACTCTACATATGGTTTTAAAAGAGTATTATGTCTTTCAATGTAGCCGATATATTTAATGTGTCTCCTTTTTATTGTTTCATTTCTTTTTATTTTGCGTTACGGTTGTCTTCTTCACGGCGTTCACAGGCTATAATCTCAGGAGGAAAGTTTTTGTTGTTCGTCAGAGAGAGAATGAAAAGGTTCAGCTATCTAGTGAGAATGCGGCCAGACCAGACTACATATTAGACTTTTTACAGTAAAATATCTGGGAGCCAGGCGAGAGGAAGACCAAGAAAGAGATGGATAGATAGTGCAGCTGAAACCTGCAAAAAATATAAACAAATCCATCATTCAAGTCAGTCGAGAAGCGCAAGACAAATACAGGAAACCACGACACTGGGTTACAACCGGGTATCGGTGAGATGACAAAACCACGACACTGGGTTACAACCTGGTATCGGTGAGATGACAAAACCACGACACTGGGTTACAACCTGGTATCGGTGAGATGACAAAACCACGACACTGGGTTACAACCTGGTATCGGTGAGATGACAAAACCACGACACTGGGTTACAACCGGGTATCGGTGAGATGACAAAACCACGACACTGGGTTACAACCGGGTATCGGTGAGATGACAAAACCACGACACTGGGTTACAACTTGGTATCGGTGAGATGACAAAACCACGACACTGGGTTACAACCGGGTATCGGTGAGATGACAAAACCACGACACTGGGTTACAACCGGGTATCGGTGAGATGACAAAACCACGACACTGGGTTACAACCGGGTATCGGTGAGATGACAAAACCACGACACTGGGTTACAACCTGGTATCGGTGAGGAGACACCCACAAAAAAAAAAAAAAAAAGAAGTCTACTTGTGTACCTTTATCTTGCTCCAGAACTTGCGTTTTGCGTGCACACCAGTTTTACTTATGTGGCTTATTTATTACATTCACACTTTTGGTTTGTCGCCTCTCAGGCATATGCACTCTGACATCGAAGGGAGAACATTATCGCCCTTTAAGATTTACTTGCCGGGGAGCGTGTGTGAGGGGTGTAGCGGGTTTATTCAACATCTCCCCCCCCCCCACCCTCACCCCCACCCCATCAGTGCGGCCCCGGAAGCCACACGATTTCTCTATGTGTTCAAAACCTCGGTATTTAATTTTTAATTTTTTTTATTTCGAGCTATTTGATAATCACATTTTCAGGGCAGCAGCTTTCTTACTGCCTGACTTTTGTCAAGATACCTGCAGCAAACAGTCGGATTTGGTGTACGATTTCAGAGTTGGAATTTTGAATGTGTTGTTTATCTCTCTAACTGTCTACATGTTAAAAATTATCTCATACATCTGAACCTACAGCCGAAACATCCTTCAAACCCCAGAGCTATCGGCACCCACCACTGTATTCCGATTCTGTTTGAGACTCTACCACATTCACACTTTGACGGACTACAGCACAGCGGTTTACTAACAGATAAGAAGTAGCATGGTCTCCTACCCCAGCAATCCAAACATGAAAGGGCCCACTACATTTCTTGCCATTTCAAACATCATTTATTAAAACCGGTCAGTATAAACAGCTATGAAGCGGCATCGTCTCCCAGGTCGACAGTCAAACACTCAACATTGTAACAAACACAACCCAAACATGAAAGGGCCCATCACATTTCTTGCCACATCAAACATCATTTATTCAAACCGGTCCGTATAAACAGTTGTGAGGCGGCATCGTCTCCCAGGTCGACAGTCAAACCCTGAGCATTGTAACAAACACATCTCCCGAGATTCGAGGTAATTCATTAGCACATGAATCGGCACTTATCGCCACTTTTCACCACTTGCTGTCGTATATTAAAATGCCATGCTCTTACTTCTCTGCCACAGCCAAGCTATAAAGAGCCACAACTCAGCTATAAAGAGCCACAACCCAGCTATAAAGATCCGTCACCAGTTATCGTTACGGAAAATGAGATATGCCATAAAATATCAGACAGAAAGCAGCCAGAATCTATTCGTGCCGCTATGAAACATTTCTCCAAGTGAAAAGTGGCAGTGGTTTGTTCCGTTGCGGCAGTTGCTAGTTCATGTTTTACACTGGTTGCTAGGGACGCGCCAGCCATCGCTTAAATTGATCACGGCGTACGGTTGAATTGTGTACTTTAATTTTGTTAATTGCAACAAATTAATTTACCAGCAGAACGATTGTTTGTAAAATAGGGGTTCTCACACAGTTTAATTTTGATGCCGTTTCTAATCATGGTAATATGTTATCACAGTAAAACTTTGTTCACACGAACTCGCTTAAGACAAACACTCGGTTAACATGAATAAGACTATGGGCACAGCACGATGTATTGTTCAAAATATATCTTCAGTCCATTCTAGAAACTTAAGAAATTTGTAACCAAGTTACCGTTTGGTGTAAGTTGTAGAAATCTGGCGACCAACGTGTTAATAACCATGTTATTGTAACGATTAAAAAAAAAATCTAAACAAACATCTGATTCTCATTTTGGCGTATTTGGGGTACATGAAAAAAAACACACTGATTCAAAGCAAACAATCGACATACTTACAGTTAATTGAGAAACTTTTGAATACATCAAACTGCATGCGTTTCAAAGGTGCTTAACTCTCAGGTAGTGATCTCCGCTTAGCCTTTCGTGAGTTAAATGAAAACAGTTTTTCATTGTATATTGGATAGGCTATCAAAATAATTACCAAGCTTCGCTGTACATGCAAATTGATATCGAAACAATGAGCACCTGTTTGTCAGTTACAGTATATTCGTTTTCTTTTTTTTAAAGAGATACTTTTTTTTTTTTTAATTAAACAAAGGAAGTTCGCTGCTGTACAAAAACAGTAGTACCTGTGCAACTGTAAATGATAAAATCATGAGGACATAGGACATTGACGAAAATTCGTGTTAGGCCAAACTTGAGTTTTCCACATATTTGTTAAAAGTTGTAATGCCAGGCCATGACATTTTAAACGCACAGCTGTCGTACCTGGGTGGTAGGAATATTTCTTCTTTTTCAGCGATCTCTGGTCATGCGCATAATCCATTGTGGGTCATAAACTGGGATGTCTTTTCAAGGTCTCTTAGGTTTCCCCAAAGCTTAGTTGTCAGTTCTACTGGGTGTTGCCCTATGAAAGGACAGTCTTGCAGGACATGTTCTGGAGTCTGTTCAGCACGAAGGCACTGGCAGAGAGCTGTTTGGCTAATACCTAAGTTGTAAATCTGGAGTAAGATGTTTGGCAGGAATATTTGAAAACGAACTTTTTGTTGTTGTTGATCCCCTGGAATTCATGTTAACGGGGGTTCGCTGTATTTTCAGTGCTCCACTAGATTAAATTTCAGTATATGTTTGATTGTACAAGAGATCTGATAGTGGAAATAGGACGCTGGAAATGTGAACATACAGAACAAACGGTCGTATTTTATGGGAGCGCAAACAAACAGATTGCAGACCACACAATAGAAAATTCTACAGGCGAACACCACACAAGAGCACCCCCACCACCGCCTCCCAGACACACTCATGCACACACACACAGACCACAAAACAAACAAATTCTACACACAAACACTACACAACAGCGCCCCCACCACCGCCTCCAGACACACTCGTGCACACACACACACACACACACACACACACACACACACACAGACCACAAAACAAAAAATTCTACACACAAACACTACACAACAGCACCCCCACCACCCCTTCCAAACGCATACATACACACAAAATACAACAGTCTCTTCTCACACACAAAATACAACAGTCTCTTCTCACACACAAAATACAACAGTCTCTTCTCACACACAAAATACAACAGTCTCTTGCCACTCACAAACTACAGCAGTCTCTTGCCACTCACAAACTACAGCAGTCTCTTGCCACTCACAAACTACAGCAGTCTCTTGCCACTCACAAACTACACGTTGACCAACACACTATTCTTCAATTGCAGCAGCCGTGGTGTAGCCGCTAGACGCTCGTCTGCGGATAAGAAGGTTGTGGGTTCAGTTCCTGATGGTACCGAACATTTTTCAGCAATGACCTGGGCTCCCAGGTCGACCCATTCTTGAAGGGGCACCGGATGAGGCCGTGGGAAGTAAAGGATGCCGGGGTGATGCTGACCACATCCCCCACCGAGAACCGATTAGTCTATAAAATATAGGTCTAGCCCTATATGCCTAACAAGCCTGAAGGCGTGGGAAAGTGTCCTTGACCTTTTACTTATTCTCCAAAGGAGGATGATTAACAAATTCGGACACACACTAAAACATAAAAAGATATAAATGAGGAAAGATCACAAAAGGACACGGAGCCCGATCAGCGGCTCCGGGCTTCTTCTGACACATGAAGACTAAATTGCTTCCCTATTAAAGGAAGCAGGGCCCAAGAACTGGAACAAATGGCTGCGCGTGATACAAATCAACAAACTGCGATCGTTACACTAGTTCTCTGGATCAAATCAGGACCGCAATTATGCCAGCAAATGAAGCAAGAAGAACGGGATGGTTCTGCAGGTTAGCGGTCGGGGGTTAGCTCCACTCCAGGCTGTTAGATGTGCTTGAGTGTCAGAATACGGGTGTCTTTTTACGTGACCAAGCACAGTTGTTAGTGATGTGGGTTCTCAATACATTGGTTGGCGGGTTGAGTCCTGAGATGCCGGTCTTAGAGGCTAAGTGGTGAACCGTTGGCCTCAGGCTCTCAATTATTGGGTGGTTCGATTCGGGAATGCGATATTCTAAACGGAGATTATCGAGGATCGTTGCCAGAGCTGTGAAGTTCGTGCTTTGTGCGACTTTCACGGCAGACAACTTTTTTGTCTGCGCAGAAACACCGAGGTTTAAGGTTAAAAATACAATAGACTCGACTCTATATTTCATCAGCTTTATATATGGGCATTCATATATCACCCTGGCTTGTATACGGATATTTATACATCACCCCGGTTTATTTAAGACATTTATACATCACCCCGGTTTCTTTAAGACATTTATACATCACCCCGGTTTATATATTTACATTCATACATCACCCTGGTTTATATATGGACATTTATACATCACCCTGGTTTATATATGGACATTTATACATCACCCTGGTTTATATATGGACATTCATACATCGCCCTGGTTTATATATGGACATTTATACATCACCCTGGTTTATATATGGACATTCATACATCGCCCTGGTTTATAAATGGACATTTATACATCACCCTGATTTATATGGACATTTATACATCACCCTGGTTTATATATGGACATTTATACATCACCCTGGTTTATATATGACCACTTTGCAGATTAGATCGAGTGCTGGATTTCCACCAGACCTCAGTATATTTCTTCCTTTTCTGGATTTCTTCTTGTGGTTAAAGGAACTGGAGAAAATAACAGGCCACTGCATCTCTCAGTTCCCAACTCCATCTGACCCTAGCTACCCATGAGATGCAACTCCATCTTCCCCGTGAATCCTAAACATAGCTTCGGATCATTCTAGCATGTTACGTTTGGCCAGACTACGTTACCTAAATCAGCCTACCTGTAATAATCATTTTGCCTGTGTTTGAAGTTTAAAAAAAATCATCATTACGCCGGCTACCTTTATTTCCGTGGATTGTACCTGTTATTTACTCAAGGTTGGGTTGACCGGACAGCGACGATCATTTGTAAAGACGTAAAGACAAAAAAAAAAAAAAAAAAAACAATTAGCCTGGCTTCATATTTATTAAATCTGAGTGATAAATATGTGTGAATGTTTATATTGTTAATTTCAAGCATTGGACATTTGCATACGAAATGTCCTGCATCCCGCAAAAAGCTGAGTCTAGACAGTCATTCTTTGGGACCGCTGATAGAAATCGGGTAAAGATATGAAATATATTCACAAACTCTTTGTTTCGTTTCTCCGAAGGCGTATTTTAATTGTGCCAATTAAAACTATTAAACAATATTCCGACGCTTTTGCTGGGATTCGAACCCAGCAACTTTTAATGCCAGGAGGATATTGTAGCATCGTAGCCCCGCCACCATAACAGTCGGTCTCTTGTCAGTCCACCTATAACCGCTGGCCGTGAAACTAATTAAACCATGTACTGAGAAACAAGAATCGCTTCTCCCAATGTCTTATTATTGACACAATATCTATTTCCATTCCATTAATTGGAACCACAAATGCAATTACTGCAACAATATGCTTGGCTGACGGTCAATTCGACCATGTGATAGACAATGGGTTTCCTCATTAAAGCCTACAATGGTCGAAAAGTAGTTCTATTTGCGGGCTTCCTACAAAGCTGCTCGGGCATTCATTGGAGGAAACAGTGCGTAGGAATTTTGGTCAACAGCCAATGGTTAGACACCCGGCGTGTTACAGTTCCGCATCCTTTGATCAAGATAGAACATGGCGTCTCCAGTGCGGTACGGTCTAGTGACTGATGTGTGTATGCTGTAGTTTACATTTCAATGTTATTTAGTCATTAGATGTATCATTATTTTGTGTCTGGATGAGACACCAATGTAGACTTGCTCAAGCGATGGCAGACATTAACAGGAAAAAGAATATTCGATTGCAGTTAATCTTTGCCAAGGGATTAGAGAAAAAGGCACGAACGAACATAGTTTTTTTTTTGACGGGGGGGGGGGGGGGGGAGGCGGAGGGGGTTAGAATGATTAGTTCTCAAGAGGTATATGTAGCCTGTCTACGAAAATAAAAATGGACAGTCAAGAGAATAGTGAAAAATTATGGGAAAGCTGCAGAGATGTTTTTAAAGACGAAGGATAGGATCACAATAGACGGGAGTTGGGGGGGGGGGGGGGGGGGGGGGGTGGGGGGGGGGGGGGGGGGGGGGGGGGGGGGGGGGGGGGGGGGGGGCTATGAAGATGCCATAACAGAAAAGGGAGGACAAAAAGTCACGAAGATGTCTTGATAGAAATTAACAACTCTTAAGAGAATTGATTACCCACATTAGAGACAATCTACATTCTTAGTCACTTCGAGAGAAGAAGAAAACTGGAGTACATCGGGAATTTGGAAAGACGCAGGATAAGAGAGGCAGAAGGATAAAAGAGAAGGTGATAGAAAAATTGCCATCACTGCATGTGCGACAGAATCGCCTAATATGATAGACAGGGAAATTCAGATCTGTCGATCAAGTGGGTCATTTCATTGTCCGTGCTTCTTTACCTTATTTTACGAATTCACAAAGTGATTATGAAAAATAAAGAAATAATCATTATGAGCTATCTTCCTAAGCATAACCTATACTTTGTGGTCAAGATCATATTTAGCGTCCTTAAGATATTTTCTTCAGGTATGCCGGTGTGTTGGGAAACGAGTAGAAGATAGAATGGCCGGTTCTGCACTCTTTGAAAGTGACTTGACGTATGACGAGCTAGATGTTGCCAGGGCCCTTTGGAGCGAGTGAACAGTGTGGAGGCACGAACAGATCGTTACAGTGTGAGGAGGATCGCGCTGTGAGGAGTTGCCCGGGGATCTGGCCAACGCTCAACACTCAAGGGAAAAGCGAGACGGACGTACAATCTGACAGTAACTGGTGCCATCCGAATTGGAACTTTTCGCTTGCTGCCGAAGATGGGGACGCAGCGCTTTTGAGAGTGCCCCGGGTTCTCTGATGTTTATTCTTAATTCAACATTTAATCATATACTTTTTTTTAAAAAGTACAATGAGATAAATAAAGGAACGAAATAATTATACGGTGTATGCAATAGCAAAAGTATACAAAGAAAATACAAAGGCACTATACATCTTTCTGAGGCTTAGGCGTTGAGAACTCGCCTTATAATGCCATGGTGCGGGGTTCGATCCCAGCTGCGGACAGTTTGTCTTGCGTTGATTTCGACAGTGGTACCGAGAACCGACCGTCCAGTAAGCAATGGCAAACTACTGAGCGACGAACGTAAATTTGCCTACAAAAACAACAACAGCCACACAAAAAAATTATGGGGTTGGTTCTGCAACGTCCTGTAAAGGATACGCAACTAATTTTTTTTTAAACTTTACATCTCAGTTCTAGGGCTGGCATTCTGGCGACACGACACGTAAGATACTCTGTGTCATACATGACTGACAGTGCACGAGACAGAAGTCGGTGGGCAGAAGGATTATCAACGCCAAACGGTATGTGTTTATCATCATCCTCGTCTTGTAACACTGGGTGCCGTTGGTCACCAGTTGCTTTTGACTCCATCCGTGAAGGTCAGATTCGATGAATTTCTCGGCTGCATGCTTTAAGCCTGTCCAGTCAGTCAAGACTGGAAACATGTCTTTTTTGGTCTGCCGGTTATCCTCTTCCCCTCTACTGGGCCTTGTATTATTGTTTTAAAGAGGTCGGTAAATGATAATTCATACAATAACACATTTTGCAAATTAATCAAACTGTAGTTCAATTTGTGTATAAAACTCCTCGATAATAATTGTTAACATCGACAGGCCACGCCAGCCTCACAAAAACGGGAATTCCCCTTTGAGCTGTAGGGTCTTATACCTGAGCTGGCCGTGGGTAGATCTTATTCTATGCAAGCACCATTGTTTTTTCGTGTATTTTCATGTATGGACTACCAGAACAGTAACCTTGAGGGATGAAGAGAATGTGTATTATTTCCCTTTCTGCGTTAGCCCCTATAAAAGCTGTCGGCACGTTGTGTCCTGGATACTGCTTGCATGAGACATTTGAGCCTTTATGACGCAAAACATCTTATTTCAGCAAATCCCCAAATAATCGCCTTTTACGACATGTTTGGTGATGAGAGCAATGGGTCATTTGTTACCCCCCCCCCCCTTCCTCCTTTCCCACCTACCCCCAAATCACCCAAAAAGGTTCTGGAACGCACATGGGGAATGACTTATTTAAGAACTATTACTACACATTTTGATTAGACGACTGAAATTAGGAATATACACCATCGTAAATATTTCCCCACCGTGCGTAAAAAAGCCGCTATGGTCAAACGACTAGATATTCGCCTGGGGAGCCGGTCACGGGTTAAAAATCCGAAGGAAGCCGGAATCCCACCCCCCTACCCCCCCCCCCCTCCCCCAAAAAATACATAGCCCTAAGTGAGTACCTGATGAAGTCTTTGGAATTAAAGCTAACCGGCGTAACGTTGACCGCATCACCCACACAGTCCCGTGGGATCTATAAACTGTAGGTCTAACACTATATGTTCAGTACATCTGAAGGCGTCGTAAAGGATCATTTACTTGTACAAGTGTAGAAAGAAAAAGACACAACAAAGCCTTACCTGTCAACCCCTGCTGTGTGTGAAAGTCAGTGCACGAATGTGTGGCGTAGGTACAACAAGAAAGACGCCAGCTGAGATGTTCCCAAAACAGTTTAACAGTATTCAACCCTGACCTCTTGTTGTTTGTTCCCAATTGTTGAGCGATTTCACTGAAGTGTTCAAGGAAACATCTCATACATTCCACAGACCTACATTGTTTGCTGTGCAAATTGTCACCTTTGAACTGTGTTGTTGAACTTTAAGGCCACAGGTTCAAGAATGAACTTAAGCACAAAATGTTCACACTGAAGCCATAAGCTCCAATCTCTGACACGATCACGTGAGATGTGTGCCGGCAGGGTTTTCCCTAGGACTGACAGTCTTTGTTAGGGACAAACAAACAAGCTAAGTTATGACGTTTCTGTCAAATACCGTGCACTTTAAACGGTTAAGATCACGAGATGAGCTGAGCTGATTTAAAAACCGACATCACAGCACTCGGGGCATTACAACAAGTGCTCCGTCTTCATCTTCAGCAGCCAGCGCAGCGCTCCAGTACCAATGGTACCAGTGGCAGTGTGATTATACGTCTGTCCTACTTTTCCTCTGAGCGTCGACTATCGGCCAGATCCCTCGTCACTCCTCGCTACATCACTCTCACCAGACCGTGATGATCAGTTTGCTCCTCCCAACTGCACACGTGTTTCCATAAGTGTTAACCATGTCTAGCTTATCATGCATCTATATTCTTTAAAGTTGTTCAGTGCTAACCTATCTGTCCTCTGCTTATTTCCCAACAATTTCCCAAGCTACAGATATTTAAAGAATTTAAGCATGTAGGCTACAGATTCTTCCTAGGAAATGAAAAGCCAGATAGACTAGTTCTGCACTACTTGATGGTTAATTGATGCATAGAAAGCTAGATATTATAAGGGCCCTTTGAGTTAATTGATGCATAGCAAGCTAGATACTATAAGGGCCCTTTGGGAGCAAGTAAACAGTGCGAACAAATAGACAGATCATGACGGTCAGAAGAGAATGGTGCAGCCAGCAGTGATCAGGGCATCTGGCAGATGTTCAACACTCAGGCGAGGAGCAAGACGGACTATTGATGAGACTGTCACGGGTACCATCGGAAATGAAACTAAGCTTGCTACAGAAGACTGAGGGTTTATGGAAAATCTCTAGCGCCAATATGTCAGTGTTTAACTCATAACTCATTCTTGTGTGATCAAATAATTACAGCTACAGATATTTAAAAAAAAAAAAAACATTCAACTACATATTTTGTTTCTTATATTATATTCCCGGGCTCCACTTTGGAGAACAAAGAATAGATCGAGTGCCAACCCTCCCCTGTACTCCCCTTACAAACAGCGAATAATTAGGAAAGTTCGCGTCAAAGTCGGAGCGCATCTGCATTAGAGACAAGCAACTAACAGTTCTGAATACAAATAAACAAATTATCCAGATCTTCAACGATTCTGTACACAAAACTCAAGTTCAAAAATTAAGATCACAGTCCAGGAGTGGACGAATAACAAGAACTTTCTACTGGAGTTTACATGCGATAAACGCCAAGAAGAAGAAGAGGAGGAGGAAGAAGAAGATAAAGAAGAAGAAAATGAAGAAGAAAAAGAAGAAGAAGAAGAAGAAGAAGAAGAAGAAGAAGAAGAAGAAGAGAAGAAGAAGAAGAAGAAGAAGAAGAAGAAAGAAAGAAGAAGAAGAAGAAGAAGAAGAAGAAGAAGAAGAAGAAGAAGAAGAAGAAGAAGAAGAAGAAGAAGAAGAAGAAGAAGAAGAAGAAGAAGAAGAAGAAGAAGAAGAAGAAGAAGAGAGAAGAAGAAGAAGAAGAAGAAGAAGAAGAAGAAGAAGAAGAAGAAGAAGAAGAAGAAGAAGAAGAAGAAGAAGAAGAAGAAGAAGAAGAAGAAGAAGAAGAAGAAGAAGAAGAAGAAGAAGAAGAAGAAAAGAAGAAGAAGAAGAAGAAGAAGAAGAAGAAAGAAAGAAGAAGAAGAAGAAGAAGAAGAAGAAGAAGAAGAAGAAGAAGAAGAAGAAGAAGAAGAAGAAGAAGAAGAAGAAGAAGAAGAAGAAGAAGAAAGAAGAAGAAGAAGAAGAAGAAGAAGAAGAAGAAGAAGAAGAAGAGAAGAAGAAGAAGAAGAAGAAGAAGAAGAAGAAGAAGAAGAAGAAGAAGAAGAAGAAGAAGAAGAAGAAGAAGAAGAAGAAGAAGAAGAAGAAGAAGAGAGAAAAAGAAGAAAAGAAAGAAAAAAAGCAGAAAAGAAGAAGAAGAAGAAGAAGAAGAAGAAGAAGAAGAAGAAGAAGAAGAAGAAGAAGAGAAGAAGAAGAAGAGAAGAAAGAAGAAGAAGAAGAAGAAGAAGAAGAACAAGAAGAACAAGAAGAACAAGAAGAAGAAGAAGAAGAAGAAGAAGAAGAAGAAGAAGAAGAAGAAGAAGAAGAAGAAGAAGAAGAAGAAGAAGAAGAAGAAGAAGAAGAAGAAGAAGAATTAGAAGAAGAAGAAGAACAAGAACAAGAAGAACAAGAAGAACAAGAAGAAGAAGAACTGCAGACTCTGGAAGCAACATTTCATCACTGCAGCTATATTACGTCATATCTCTATGGCGTATGCTAACCTTTCATATTAGACCTCTTGGACAGTAGCTGTTCTAAAGTCACCATCAACTGGAATCATCATGTCAGGACATGCTCTTTAACCTCTTGTCCCTTGAGAGACAAAAACAATTTGAGAACCTCTGGCTGTGGGGACCGTTTAACAAAATCAGGGCCAGGTGTTTCCCATACACGCGCGCCTTTGTTTGTTCAGGACTTAATTCTGTGTGAAGAATAAACGACCAAGGCTTTCCTCCATTGACTTAACTCTTCAGAATACGCGTCCTGCGCTAACGGCCAGCGTGTTGACTTGGGGGATGAAGTCTTGAAGTCACTAGACAAGCGCTTGCCCCAGTGTTGGTTCTCCTGTGTCAACAGTCCCTTCTTCACCTTCTCTCTGTGTGTCTGTAAGTTGATCAAATTTATGTGCCTTTTTCACAGATTCCGGTACTTTTCTGTTTGTTAACCCCATCTCGGGGACTCCGAGATTTCTTTGAGAGTTCCCTGGGAAAGTCCAATATTATAGAGGAGGGGGTGTTAGGGTAAGTCGGTGATTATTTCTGACCCTAACACACCTAAATTAGGGAGGCGAATGGTCTCGAAGTACGACATCCGCTTTACGCGCTAAAGGTCCCGGATTCGAACCCCGGTGAGGGCTGTGGTTTTTTCACGTGGACTTCTAGTAATTTCCCCTGGTTTCTGGGTAGTAAGACCAGACACCCTTGTGTAGTTTTGCGCACGTAAAATATCCCTTGGCAGTTGGAAATCAAAAAAAAGAGTAGCTTAACGGTGCTATCCGGGCAAAGTTTGGAGTTATAAATCTACCCGAAGTATTTAAGGATCCTCACCGGTGCTTGAGTTAGAAGTAGAATGGAGCACTTATGGTTTACACCAGTGTACCATGATGTTGATCCGTTGAATAACCAAAATAAAGACAAAAACAAAACACCTCTACACTGTTAGACTTTCCAGGGGAACTTCCCGTGAAATCTCGGATTGCCCGAGATAGGGTGAATTAAGAGGAAAGAGCCCAGGTTCCTCTTGAAAGCTTCTTTGCTAAAGGAAAAGGGAGGCTATTCTCGCCAGCAGAAATCGGGTACATGTTTACTAGACTCAAATGCCAGGCTCTCTAGCGTAGTTGGCTAAACCAGATTGTGCGGAGACCGGGTGACGAATTCCTTGTGGTCCGGGTTCAATCCCGGGGGTAGGCAGGAAAGCCACATTTTCTCCAAGATTTACGGTATTTACAATGGAATCAAGGCCGAAATGTTGTGATATCCATAATACCGAGCCTAAGGGTAAACAACTCATGGATTCTGGATAATAAAACAAACAAACAAACTAGACTCAAATTGTATACACCAATCGGCACTTCGATGGGTGAAGATGCCAACGTCTCATCAACCGCCTTTACTTCCTATGACATATTCTAGTACCGATTTTGGGCCGGATTTACTTGGGAACGAAGGTCAAATTTTAAATATTCTGTTCGGTGCGAATTTTAGCCCCAAGAGTTGGTGTCCAGCACAAAGACGTCTCGTTGCTATGCCATCTCAACCTTCCACACACTTGTTGTCCAGGGTTTATGTAACTACAGGTTTATCCAGAGTTTATGTAACTGCAGGTTTATCCAGGGTTTATGTAACTGCAGGTTTATCCAGGGTTTATGTAACTGCAGGTTTATCCAGGGTTTATGTAACTGCAGGTTTATCCAGGGTTTATGTAACTGCAGGTTTATCCAGGGTTTATGTAACTGCAGGTTTATCCAGGGTTTATGTAACTGCAGGTTTATCCAGGGTTTATGTAACTGCAGGTTTATCCAGGGTTTATGTAACTGCAGGTTTATCCAGGGTTTATGTAACTGCAAGTTCATCCGGGGTTTATGTAACTGCAGGTTTATCCAGGGTTTATGTAACTGCAGGTTTATCCAGGGTTTATGTAACTCCAAGTTTATCCAGGGTTTATGTAACTCCAAGTTTATCCACGGTTTATGTAACTCCAAGTTTATCCAGGGTTTATGTAACTCCAAGTTTATCCAGTGTTTATGTAACTCCACTTTTATCCAGGGTTTATGTAACTCCAAGTTTATACAAGGCTTATGTACTTTAAAGTTTATCCTGAGCTTATGTAACTCCACGTTTATCCAGGGTTTTTATACCTCTAATTTTAACCATGATTTATGTACCTCAACGTTTAACCATGATTTATGTACCTCAAAGTTTATCCAGGGTTTATGTAACTTTAAGTTTACTAAGGGCTTCCGTAACTCCAAATTTATGCAGGGTTTCTGTATCTCCACTTTTCCGCATGGTTTCTGTGTCACTAAATTTGTCCAGGCTTCCTGTATCTCCTAGGTCATCCATGGTTTCTTATCACCAAACTTCTCTAGTTTCCGTAGCTCCAAGTTTATCCAGGATTTCTGCTTTGCCAAATTTATCCAGGGTTTCTGCTTAGCCAAAATTTATCCAGGGTTTCTGTATCTCTAAGTTCACCCACGGTTTATCTCATTTTCGCTTTTGTCTTGCTCAAGAAGTATCTACGTCCATTTAGGTGACACCCGGGTATGTGCATGTACTCACACAGAGAGATAGACTCTGTATGTTGCGTTGTATTAATTAACTGCTCTATGTGCACACGTATAAAAGTTAAAAGTGCTGTTGTAGCCCCTATTCCGATCTCTCTCTCTCTCTCTCTCTCTCTCTCTCTCTCTCTCTCTCTCTCTCTCTCTCTCTCTCTCTCTCTCTTTCTCTGTCTCTCTGTCTGTCTGTCTCTCTCTCTCTCTCTCTCTCTTTCTTTCTCTGTCTCTCTGTCTGTCTGTCTTTCTCTCTCTCTCTCTCTCTCTCTCTGTGTGTGTGTGTGTGTGTGTGTGTGTGTGTGCTGTCGCAACTCATAAAAAAGTCACACAGTGTTGACTGCTCAGCAAAGTCAACAGGACATGCTGGTTTGACGGTGTTGCCAGCAGACTTAGCTGTTGTCTATTGAAGAATTTAAAACAAAAAAAGTAGATTGCTTAAGATATTGTGTACAAGAGAATAGATACAAAAGACCGATATAAGTGGTTTGTGTCAAACAGAAAGGGCAAAGTAGATAGAAGTGTGTTGTTGTGAACAAGAGAACAGATAAAGTTAGCTGTCGTGCTTAACACACACAAACACACACACCTATAAACATATATGTGTGTGTGGACAATATAACATAAGCGTGTGTGTTACATTTTCTGAGAATATAAGAACAGACACCAGCTAATTTATATAAACGGTTGTATTTACTGTGTGTAAAACGTAGAATATGTAATAGATACCGGTAGATGTATTGCACATTCTGTGTGTACACAAGAGCAGACAGCAAGGTTTCTAAACACCGCTTTCAACACAAAGAAATGAAGACGATAAAATGTGGTCACAGCCTGCAGACTCAACACTTATCTACCGGAACGTTAAACACAACCCGGACAGACACAACGACACTCCAAACCCAGAAAAACACAGCCATTTTCCAGCATGGCTCCAGACCGGCGCTAGACACTTGCTACGGAGACTTCCTGTAATTCGGGACCTTGTCGGGACCCGTTAGATCGGCATCCCACAATGGCGTCCTGGCAGGCAGTCACAGGGTGCTCGGTATCCCCCACACTGTGAATTCGCTCACAGAAATATATTTACGGAGCTAGATCAATACTGACGCCCTCTTCTCGTGTCTAATATTGTTGCCTCTGCCCGGGTCGATACTCCCGTTCGTTCACTCGTAGAGTCTGTAATTTCATGAGCCCAAACCTAATACTTCATTCCCTCCCCGTGTCTACATTCATTGACTTTGTTTGTACCCCTTTCATTATCCCATTTTTTTGCAGCCTTTGTTTCGATACTTAGTATTTTAGTTTTTAGGTTACTTTTACACAGCCACGGAACAAACCACAAACCGGCAATTTTCGTTAATGTTCAAAATTGCCAGATAAGCATGGTTATTTTTCGTTATTCTCCACTGTGTATGTTTAATGTTCGTCGTTTTCTGATACGCACATTAAATGTTCGCAGTTCTAAGTTGCATCTTTAATGTTAGTAATTATATGTTGTACAAGGTCCGACAATAGGGTAATGAGACTGATTTTATTATGGCTAAGACAAAAATGCCATCTATGATCCACAGCATGGAATCCAAAGAGGCAATCTTAGTCTATGATCTGGCAACTTTTTATGGCCCGATAAGCAGACAACAAACAAGCCGCCATTTTGTTAACCTAGTAAGAGGTGCATTGTTACATAATCAGCATGGAGCAAAAGCTAACATTAAATTCTGTTTAAAATTTGGAAAAAAGCACCATTGAGACATTTGAATTGATGCAACAAGTTTATGAGGATAATTGTTTATCTCATGCGCAGATTTTCAACTGCTATTCACGATTCAAAAGTGGTGTGAAAAATGATGACTAATGCAACTAGACCTGGACACACAATTTCGGTTCGTAATGAGGAACTCATTGCAAAATTCTGAGAACGGATGCAAGAAGATCGTTGTTCGACTGTGAGGATGATGGTAGATGAATTTGGTGTAAATACAGAGACTATTTTTAAATTTTAAGGGAAGATTTGGCAAGAAAAAAAGTTGCTTGCCGGTTTGTGTTCAACACCTGGCAATTTGTTTCTTTTTTTCATGACAATATACCAGCTCAGAGGACGGTAGTTGTACAGGAATTGTTGGCCCTAAAACAAGTGCGTGTTCTCAACCATCCACCCTATTCCCCCGGAGTTGTCTCCCTGTGATATATTCTATTCCAAAAATTAAAGTTCCAATTGAAACGACGCTTGTGTGACTATATTGATGACAATCAAAAGGTCGTAACATCGGTTTTAATGGCCATAACAACAGATGAACTATAGGGATCGTTCCAGTGTTGGTTAGATCGTGCCACTTGCAGTTGTGTTCTTACACAAGAGGCTTACTTTGAATATTACACAGATTATATCTTCAACTGTTGATTATTTTAATTTTTATGGAATTAGTCCCATTACTTAATTGTCGGACCTTGTATATTTAAAGTTCGCAATTCTTCTCTCAATACATTTAATGTTCATTATTCTCAGCAGTTTAGTTAATGGTCATTTTTCTTCATTGTGTACATTTAATTTCATTATTCTCCGTTGTGTACATTTAATGTCCGTTTCTCTCGGTTACGTCATGTTATGTTCGCCCTCTCCCTTGAGTACATTTAATGTTCGTTCATCTCCGTTTTGAATATTCTTAGTTCGTTATATTTCGTAGCAAATATTTAATGTTCGTTGTTTTCCGTTATCTGATCCAATAACTCTCTGCTGATAAACAGCTTGAGTGTACCCGCACAACATCGAGTATTGAGGACAGATCGAAGATGACCATACAGGAAGCAGGGCCACTTTCCGCCGGGGCGTGGCAGGAGCGAAGGTCTGCCGACAAACTGTTATGTGATACTGCGAGGTAGCCATACGAGCCGGACAGTCTGTTAGAGAAGGGGGGGGGGGGGTGGAATCAGGAAATGAGAAGGAGTGGTCAATTCTAAAATGTTAGAAAGTGAGAAAGAAAGCAATAATAATAACAATAAGCACACACAATTGAAAAAAATAATGGCAATAAGGTTTTCTTGTCAGAAATTAAAAAAAAACATTGAGGATAGCTTGAACGCCCAAATAAAATTTGATTATGTCTGTTGGAAACAGTGCTTTTTGTTGGTACATAATAGTTAAACATTGAAGAAAACATACAATTTTGGGGACAAACAGCAACATATGTTCACCGATAGTGATTGCAAATATCAAATTGTATGCGGAAAATAGACAAATTTGTACTAAATATTCATAAAGATATTTTAAAAACTAACATAGATGGCTTAATAAAAATGTGCACATACATTGAACCTTATATTTCAAACTTACTGAACTAAATACTATTCACTTATAGCAACGGTTTAAAAGTTATGTTTGTTTGTGTGGTACTGCAATGTTTTAGGGAAACAATTAGGGCTAAGGTTGTTATCATTTCTGACAAAAATTCAAAATATTATTCATGCTGTTGTGTTTATGTTAGTTCACTTATTTTCATTGATCGTTTCCTATGTGTGTATCAAATATTAGTAGTGGTAGATTTTTACCCCACTAGGAGATCACGCAAGCGATAAACACCCGATGACACCAAATGCCACCATGTGTATGAGGATCACCGTGCAGAGGTCACAGAAACCGCGTTCAGCCATTAGGCCATATTTATGGTCGGGCTATACTGCGGCCCCTGGCAAGAGCCAGGGTGGGGCTTCAAAATAACGAAAAATTTCATCCCACAAGGGGATGACTGAATTAAGCTGAGCATGTACCAGGAATTAAGACAATATGTTAGTAAGTATTTGAAATACTGTATGTAATGTGGTGAACAAATTAAAAAAAAGGATTCTGAGACAAAAGGGGGAAAAAAGTAACTGTTGGTTTTAACAGTAATCCTTTACCTAATGAGCTCTTGTTGCACAAGAGACATCTTCAGGATGTCCCCCAGCTGTCTGAACACTTTTTCTTGCCATTTGTGTCTTCTTATCCATTTTATTCCCTTCTTCGGCTACTCTTATGCGTGTTTGATCAAATCTACGAAATGTGGAAACACTGTGCCACAGCTTAGTCCTGCCTAATGCTCCTTCATTTCATAAAGTAACATCACCACTCACAGCCATTTCTAGCATATATCCTTTAACATGGATAACATGGATAACATGGATTAGACTATCCCAGTTATTCACTTTCTAACAAATGGGCGAAATAATTAGTGAAATAGGCTGATAATTAAATGAGTTATAACAGTTTGAATATTTTGCCTAAATAATTAGGTAAATAAATAGGTGCTATGCAACTCAAAAAAAAAAAAAAATTAATTAAAATTACTTTCAGTTGGAATTTGGCAACAAGACAATGATTATTATATGCAGAAATGAATACACTTTCATACAGTGTTAACAAGTAAAATTCCACAATTTAGAAAAAAAAAAATAGCAATTTGGGGGTTTTTAACCTGTCCTTAAGTAGTCGTCACCACATTGATACAAAGAGTCAATCTAGGGAAAAAAGAAGGAAGGGGTCACTAGAGGACAGAAGGAAAGGATCACTCTTGAGAGGATTAAAGAAAGAAGTCACTCTACAAAGAAAAGAGGAAAGAGGTAACTCTAGGAAGGAAAGACCGAAGCGGCCACCTTAGGAACGAAAGAGGAAAGGGGTCACACAAGAAAGGAGAAAAGAAAGATGTCACTGCAAAAAGAAGAGAAAGAAAGGAGTCCCTCTAGAGTGGAAAGAAGGAAGTGGCTACTCTTGAGAGGAGAAAAGGAAGGGATCACTGCAGAGAGGAGAATATGAACTAGTCAATGTATAGATAAAAGAAGGAAGGGGTCATTCTAGAAAGGAGAAAAGAAAGGGGTCACCGCAGAGAGAAGAATATAAACTAGTCATTCTATAAATAAAAAGAGTAACCAGTCATTGTAGAGAGGAGAGAAGGAAGGGGTCATTCTAGAGAGAAGAGAAGGAAGGGGTCGTTCTAGAGAGGAGGGAAGGAAGGAGTTCAAGAGAGGAGGGAAGGAAGGGGTCGTTCTAGAGAGGAGGAAGGGGTCGTTCTAGAGAGGAGAGAAGGAAGGGATCGTTCTAGAGAGGAGAGAAGGAAGGGGTCGTTCTAGAGAGGAAAGAAGGAAGGAGTCATTCTAGAGAGGAGAGAAGGAAGGGGTCGTTCTAGAAAGGAGAGAAGGAAGGAGTCGTTCTAGAGAGGAGAGAAGGAAGGAGTCGTTCTAGAGGGGAGAGAAGGAAAGGGTTACTCTAGAGAGGAGACAGGAATAGACTAATGCTAGAGACAAACATGAATAGCCACTAAAAAGATGGAACAACCAGGAAGACACACGTGGAAGGAACATGATCTTGAAAAAAAAAAATGCAGCATTCAGAAGTCGAAGGTGCAGAAAAAAAAAATGTAAAAAAGGAGGAAAGCTCTAAACAAATACAGAAGGAAACAACAGTTGACAAGAGAGAAGGAAAGCCCTAAGTTGACAATCTGGACACAGATAAAATGGCCGAGTTGAGGCTCTGAGATAAGAAAGATGGGCAGATCGATGGACGCCGATGGAAAACGTCTTTACGATCGATTCGAAATTATCAAAAAAATGGAACGTGTGAAAGTAATCATACAAGAAATACACCCCACACGCACACATACACTCACACACAGAGAGAAAGAGAGAGAGAGAGAGAGAGAGAGAGAGAGAGAGAGAGAGAGAGAGAGAGAGAGAGAGAGAGAGAAAGAAATGTGCAATGTACGGACTAACCGATGTACATATAAATAGACATATAAATTGCACGAAGGCCGGGTAGAAAGACAGACACATAGATATGTATACATAAGGATTTGCTTGGAGGATTCGTAGAGAGACATACGTAGATGTAAACAAAATAATCTACTTTGGGGAGGGGTAGAGATGCAGACAGGCATATAAATATGTATATATATTTGCCGGCAAACCAACAGGAACAATTCTAAATACCCCGTTCAGCCTTCCCAAGATGCATAATCGGAATACCCGCAAAAGTACAACAAGCTCTTTTGAAACACCGCCCCTCTTACTCGACCCAGTTTCAGGGATTGCAGCTAGAGATTAACACCCAGTGACCCAAAGAGTCACTACTCGGGTGGAAGTAACAGCAACAAATTGGAGAAATGTCACCTTTAACCATATAAAATAGAGTATCATCTTTTCATACTGAAAAAACAAACTGTTATCAAGTGTGTGTGTGTGTGTGTGTTACGTGCTGTTGCTCTTTATTGACTGGTTTTGTGTTATTTATCATGTTTCCTTGTGTGTATGCGTAGGTTAACCTGTAAGGGGTTCGTTTCCACTTCTTTGGGAGTATTGGGCATATAGGGCTAGAGCTATATTTTATTGACCAATCAGAACTTAGTGGATGGTGTTGTCAACCTCACACTGACCGCCTTTACTTCCCAGGATTGTACCTGGTACCCATTTAAGGTTGGTTCAACATGAAAGCCAAGGTCATTTGAAAAAAGAAATTAAACAAAGGTCCGGCTCCATCAGGACCTAATCCCTACTACCTTCAAATCCACAGGCGAGCATTTAGCCGCTACACCACGGTGGAGGGTACACTGTAACTGTAAAAGTAAAGTAAAGGACCCTTAACTATGTCTTTCTGCGTATTGGGCATATAGGGCTAGACCTAAATTTTATAGACCAATCATCACTTAGTGGGTGATGTGGTCAGCATCACGCCGTCTGCCTTTACTTCCCAGGATTCTACCTGATAACCATTCAAGGCTGGGTCGACGTGGGAGCCAAAGTCATTTTTTCAAATGTCCGCTACCGACAGGACCTGAACCTACGACCTTCCAATCCGCAAGGGTCAACTGTGCATTGTTGTAAAATGGGAAACACAATATCCATGAAATAATTGACACTTGAATAGAGGGAATTAAATGGTATGATAGAATAACTAATCTAGAGCTTTGGGAGAGAACTAAACAGGCTCCAGTGCACCAAGAGGTGAGGAAAAGACGCTGGCGTTGGATAGGACACACACTGAGAAAACAGGAGAACAGCATAACTAGAATGTCTCTGCATTGGAACCCACAGGGGCATAGGAATAAAGGAAGGCCAAAAAACGCACGGAGAAGAGAACTGGAGAATGAAGTTAGAAAGATGGGGAGGACATGAGGACAGCTCCATGCAATGGCGAAGGATAAAACGACTTGGCGTAAGTTGGTTGAGGGCCTATGCTCCATTGGGGGATAGAAAGGCGGAAGAAGAAGAATTGACACTTGATAGATAATGTGTAACTTTGACTACATAAGACTTTTGTAATAAATCGAAGTAACCTGATGTGCAATGTCTTCTTCTTAAAGTCCATGCTGTGTGGAGTTGGTAGTCTTGTCTATCCACAACTTTCAGTCTCGTAAACTTTGAACCAACTCTGACACAGATGATCCTCCATGCCATGATGTCAAATCATTCAGCAAATGTTCTCTCGGTTTCCCTCTGCCTCTCCTCCTCTCTAACGTTCCTACTGTCACGAAGTACTCCATGTTTCTCCTTCTCATTACATGACCTGTGTAATGTAGGTGAATCAAACACCCAAATGAAGAGAATGTGACAGGAGAAATCCCAAGAAACTTCAGCCAGCCGTATAATGTAGTGATATTAGGGCAGCCATACAATTACAAAGTAACCCAGTCTTATGTCAGGATGGGAATTGCATTTGTATGTATGCATGTACGTTTTACCCCTCCAGTACATCAAGCAAGCGACAAACACCCAGTGACACCAAGTGCCACCATGCCAATGAGGATCCCCAGTGGAGAGGTCCCGGAAACCCCGTTTAGTCGTTAGGCCATATTTAAGGGCCGGCTATATTTAGGAAAAAAAAAAAGGGGGGGGGGGGAGCTTCAGAAAAACTAAAAATTGCACCCCACAAGGGGATGAGGAGATTGTAATGAATTGCATCACACACACACACAAAGTTGATTTCGCCTATAGAGTTTCAATACACAATTGCGACATATATCGTTAGTTACGTATACAATAAAATAACAACACTCCACTTACATTGAACGATCAATATACATTTCCGCACTTTCAAAATCTCTCTCTCTCTCTCTCTCTCTCTCTCTCTCTCTCTCTCTCTCTCTCTCTCTCTCTCTCTCTCTCTCTCTCTCTCTCTCTCTCTCCACCCCCACCCCTTTCTCCTTTCTGCGACCATCATTCTGTTGTTGATCACGGAGGTTGCTGTGTTAGTTATACATAAAAACTCGTAGTTAAGTCGCAAGCAGGAATTGGTTCTTTGAATGTATAAGGCTGTGTTTGAGAGCGCTGTACGTAAAAGTCAGCGATACTAGAAAAGACTAAAACACACACACATACACACACACACAAGAAAAGGGAGAGGGGGGGGGGGGGGGGACACAAACGCTTCACGGCTGCACTGGATTTTAGTAAGGAGAAGTTGCTCAAATTCGTCGACCTGACTTTCTCACCTGTATCCACTCACGTCCAGTGACAAGACGAACTGCATCCACTGTGGATGAGTCCAGGTGCCGTGAATGACCAGTGTAGACGCCTTTTGGTCCGCTAAACCATAGCAGGTTTCATCTGAAACACAAAAGAGTCTGTCTGACACAAGACATGTATAATCTGCAACTGCTATGAACAAGATTGGTTGGATTGGATTGGCTTTTTAACCCACCAGGACATCACACAAGCGATAAACACCCGATGACACAAAGTGCCACCATGCGGATGAGGATCACCGTGGAGAGGTCCCAGAAACCGCGTTCAGACATTTGGCCATAATGATGACCTGCCTATATTGCGGCCCCTGGCAAAAGCCAGAGTGGGGCTTCAAATAACAAAAAATAACGTCCTAAGAAGGACGTAAGGAATTACACAACTACAAGATTGGTTACCCTCTCTGTGTAGGTAGCTCGTCAAAGCTGTTTGTCAAGAAGAGTTGACCGCTGTCCTACACTGATGACTACTGGGGCTGGGGGAGGGAAAGGGCCAAAAAAAAAAAAAAAAAGAAAAGATAAAAGAATGATACAAAGATAACGTGGGCATACATAAACAACGAAGTGGTTAAAACATTGCTTCGCAGCCGCATAATTCTTAAAATACGCCCGTTAGATCACAACCACTTTAAGTTACGTCCCTTAGATGAAAATCCTCTTAGAGTTACGTTCCTTAGATGTGAATCCTCTTGGAGTTACGTCCCTTAGATAAGAATCTTATAGGAGTTATGCCCCTGTCGAGACACCGTCACTGGACTATAAACATGAGTTTTAAAATTAACCCATTAAACGCATACATCGATAGTCTTGTTGTATCATCCCTAAGTACTTCCCAGGATCGTAGCTGTTGCCTGGCCGGCGCGGAGTTAAGCAATCGATAGAGACAACACGAGCCCGCGATTTCCCCCGTCAGACCTTGTTAGGAGATGCGACATAAAGTACAATAATTGACCGCCATTTGGGGCACATAACTCTGTCACTGGCCAGACCTCGGGAGTGGTTCCCCTTCCATGTGCTTGTGATTACTAAATGAAACCAGAAAGGTTGGGTTTCATTTCCGCTTTGTCTATTATTGATGCCCGCGCGGCCAATGTTAGTTAAATAGATTACCTCACTAAACTACGCCGCTTTGGTTACATCACTGTGTGCTGCCGAGTTCGGGTGTTTCGGTATTTTCTCTTCTACTCTCAATGTCGGCTTTATGCTGAATCTAGTTTATCATCTTACATGCTAGAAGGGGAAAAAGGGGGGGGGGGCACTTTTTAACCAGGGCTATTTAACTGGCTACCCCGTGGGCCAGATCTGACCCCCCACACCTCTCCTTCAGAAAAATGGCAAGAGGTCCGGGAATCGCCTACCAAATGAATTTTATTAATGATCTTTCTATGCTGGGGTCATTCCTATAAAAAAGAATAGGGAGTGCCTGGTTGACCATGTTCTTAGTGCACTTGTATCAATGGCGAGGCGCACACGCCGTCTGGAGGTGACAAGTTCATTCAATTCCTGGCACGGTAACTATAGCTTTCGATTTTTATGTTGTCTAGTGTGTTCTTATATCTTTCTACTTCTTTCTATGAGTGCCGATCAATACACCTTCTGTTACTGGATTAATTCATATGCTGGGGTCAGGACTTTGACCCTTGACGATTACAATGTTCTAACATTTTGGCTTCTGAGTAAACTAACTTTGTTGAATGGCCCTGGTTTAGGCTCTTTGTTTCTTCTTTCTCTTCTACCTTAGGGGTTGGTTCATCATCATCATCATCCTCATAACCAACTGCAAGCTTCCCGCTAATCATTGTTTTAGACAGTCTGCTGTTCAGCAGTGGCTGTTGTCATTCCGTGAGGATGTGGAATGTAAAAGTGAAGTAAAGGTACATTTGGGAGACGTGAACCAGTACCATATCGTTGCACAAGGTTATAAACCATAAGTGCTCTGCCACCAGTACAGACAGCTGATAAGAAACTGTCCGCCCTGTGTTGCCGCCAGCACGCAACTCCGTAGCTACAGCGACGCTCCTCCATTTACCCCAGAGTGTTAACTCTAGTACCCATTACTTAGAGGCTGGTTGAAACCCGGCAACCGCCCGGTTTAGAACACCAGCGGTGGGCTGCAGCGAGCCGCAGCTGGATTTTAAAGCAAGTCTTCTATCGACTGCGCCAACGCGGATGTCTGTATCATCACCAGTCCATCATCTCCTTTTCGCGCAACAGATCTGTTTGAGGTGTCGCGCCTTTGTTGGTAGTTGTTGTGTCGACTTAAAGCGAGATGACCAAACAATTTGATATTCTCCTTCTTCCTTTTTAGGTTCCGAGCTCCCTACTGGGGCGGGGAGGGGAAGAGAATAGACCCACTACCCCTAACAAGCATGTCGTTAAAGGCAAGTCATTATGAGATGCTTTGATATCTGAGTGCATCTGTCTGAGAGACGAGGTACAAACTTCTAAGAGACGAGGAACCAACAGTCTGCATATACTCAAGGCAGATCTGTAAAACTGATGTGCATGCAAAATCATATTCTGGAAGAAGACAAGTCCAGAAGTGAGCGAACAACCAGAACTTTCCACAGGATATTTCACCCAGTGACAGCTAAGAAGAAGAAGAAGAAGACTGACGGAGAAACCAGAACAGACAGACGGATAGCGAGTGAGAGATTAGGAGACTAAGTGAGAGAGAGAGGGGGGTAGAGACACAGAAAGAGAATGAGAGAGAGAGAGAGAGAGAGAGAGAGAGAGAGAGAGAGAGAGAGAGAGAGAGAGAGAGAGAGAGAGAGAAAGAGACAGGAAAAGAGAGGCACACACACCACAGACAAAACATATAACACTCAAACATCTTAAAGTGCCCTCCAAATAATCCGCTCAGAAGAAGCCACACGGAAGACAAGGCGCCCACAAACAGCTCCCTCAGGACGACCTCACATCACAGATTTCCAAAAGCTGCATTAACCCCATCATTCAGCGCGTCACGGAAATCCAAGCAGGCTACTTAAGACATCACAGCACAAAACCTGGCCAAATTGACCTATATTATCTCACTCACTCTGGCTACATTGCTACCATTGGACCTCGGCCGACAGCGACTATTAGACCTAATCAAATGTGCGTATTTGTATTTTAAGTAGCAATTCTCGCATTAGGTCCACGAGCAAAGCAATTCAAGCAAGATGCATTATATAAATCGAACGTGTCGCGAGGGTATTTGTGAAATCGCGTGGCGACCTGGACAAACATGATTGGTTGGCCGGCCAACCTGAGTGGCCTGATGTATCTTAGAAAGTGTTTCATTATTTATGTTTGTAACAGCTTTCAGAGGATGTCTGGTCTGGTTTCTAGACTTCTATGTAAAAAAAAAGGACCTTTTTTTACACAAACGGGTGCGAATAGGGCATAATATGCTAGACTCATACATTTACAAATCAATCGGCTTTCGAGGTTCATGCATTCAATACCACACCATCACCGCCTTTGCTTCCAAGAACTGGGTGTTTATAAAGTTTTGCGACGCTTTATGTGTACAACAGATGTGCGAAACGAAATACGTGAGTCATGAACACACACAAAATGTGCTACACACACAACTGTGCAGCAATATGCAGTGAATGACTGTCGTCTGCTGGAGTGATCCTGTGTTTTCAAATCAGTATCATTTTATCAACACCTCTTGTTCCAGAGGTGGACGAACACCCAAAAAACTTTTCGCCGGAGTTTACAGCCAATGAAAGCGAAGAAGAAGAAGTTCTAAAACCCGAGTATTGGGTGCACATCCTTTTACGTTTGTCCACCTTTACGCGAAGAAAGAAGTTCTAGAACCCGAGTATTGGGTGCACATCCTTTTACGTTCGTCCACCTTTACGCGAAGAAAGAAGAAGTTCTAGAACTCTAGTATTGGGTGCACATTCTTTTACGTTCGTCCACCTCTGGGACAAGACTAATCCAAAGTGAATGAACAACCAGAACTTTCCGTAGGATTTGCAGTCGGCGAGCGCGAAAAAGAAGAAAAAGAAGATTATCTCTGAGTTACACAGCATTCAGATTGCTGGTGGGAGCTTGCAATTTGTGTGAAAAGGCTTTCTCAACCATGTGAGTAGTCAAGGTCAGACAAAACAAATAGAAATAGTCTTCAAAACAGTGTTTTCCAGTAATATTTCGCTGTATCTCGTCAGGTGCGTTACTCCAGAGTTACATCAACATAAAATGAAGTACAAAACTGAATAAATCCTTCTGAAATGCGAATAGTTTTATTGCAGTGATTCTTCTATCAGAAACCTCGCCCAGCCACCTAAATATAAAATGTCCTTATCTTTAAACAGTAACAGATGTAGAAGTGTGCTGGAACTGTAATTTAATGACATCGGATACAACAAATATATCGCTGTCAACATTTGTTATTCTTTCTGTTTTTGGTTAGCAATCGGATAGTCTGTGAAACAGTTTTCCCTGTTTTGTTGGTCCACGAAACAAACTCTCCTATTTTCACAGGACAGCGGGTATAAAAAGGTTGAAGGACACTGGTCCCAGTGATTTTGAGATTTCAGTCAAGCTATATCATAATAACAACAAAGACGTGCACAGAAAAACAGACTAAAGCATCAAAAATAGGACTAAAGATAAGTCATGAGACAACAAATATATTAAAGATACCAACAGATCATGCAGATGTCATGCTAGAGAACAAACCAATTAGAGTAACAAAACACTTCATTTATACGGGTAGCCACTTTTATTTTCAAGCAGATACAACGAAGGAAAATATGATACGCGTTAACAACGCAACAACGTCTTTAAAAGCCTTTACAGAATATGGAGCTCCAAGTTATATAACTTCAAGACCAAACTAAAAATCTGCAACTCTAATGTTATTTCAATTCTTTCACCAAAGAACGTGGGAGAACCACCAAAGATATGGAGTGAAAGTTAAAAGCATTTAAAAATACTTGTTTGAGAAAAATAAACATAAAATGGGATCAATTCAGAAATAGTGAGAAGATCAGAGAAGTGTCTGGATAAATACCTGCATCAAATGCAATAAGACAAAGAAGGTGGGCATATAGTGGGCCCACTCTGAGACGAAATGAGCAAAGAATTAAAAAACACAAAAAAGTACAGATCAGAAAGACAGACATTAAAGACAAGACAGAAAGACCGACTATAGTGACGGAAACGGAAAGTCAGACAGTAGAGACGAAACAGAAAGACATACAATAGAGACGGGGGGTAGAAAGACGGACACTGGACGCGAAGACAGAAAGACAGACAGTTCACACGGAGACAGAAAGATAGAATGTACAGACATAGACATAAAGAAAGACAACTACAGCGGAGACAGGCAGATAGACTGTAGACACAAATAGGTTAGTTGCGTATCCTTTACAGGACGTCAAAGAACCAACCCCAACAGCCCCTGGCTGTTGCGTTTTTTTAAGGCAAATTTACGTCCAGTAGTTTGCCATTGCTTCCTCTTTCTTGATACCACTGTCGCAACCAACGCAAGGCGGATGGTCCACAGCTGGGATCGAACCTGGCATCCCGGCATTACGAAGCGTTCTCGTCGACTTAGCCACAGAGCCGACAGACACTGATATATTTAAAGATAATGAACAAGAAGAGAGGCGAAAATGGAAAGAAAACATAGTTACAACATTTGTCCCAAACAGACCCTGGTTCTTGTCCGATGCAGCAACATCCTGTGACTCCTGGTATGTGGTCTCCAGGGAGCATATTGAGGTCAGACCGGGGTCACAGCCGGGCTCGTCAAAATATAATTATTGACACCAAAATATGGATCATCTGTCAGGTCAGGCCGACCCAGACGAATGAAGATTCCAGGGATATAAATATACCCAAAAAAGTTGGAAGATTATCCGTCATATATTCTTTCCTACTTTAATTTATTCTCACGTGTATTCATTCATTTCTGCATTCGTTTTTTTTTTTCATTCTGTTGTTTATTCGTTGTTTTATAGACATGTAAAGGGGAAAAAAAGGAAAGGACCCTTTTCCCCGCTTTTAGGCGTATAGGGCATATAGCGCTGGACCTATATTTTATAGACCAATCGGCACAAGTTGAGTGATGTGGTCAGCATCACGCCGGCCGCTCCACTTACCATGACTGCACCAGGTACCTACTCAAGACTGGGTCGACGTGGGAGTCAAGGTCATTTTTGAAAAAAGTCCGTCTCCGCCAGGGTGCGAACCCACGACCTTCCGATCCGCGGCGAGCGTTTATATATATGAACTAATTTTAACCGTCCAGTCAATTTAAATCATCATCATTTAGGAGGTCTTTTACAGAGAGTCGCTCTCACAACAGAATACCAGAAAGAATCTCAGTCTCTCCTGCTTCGGGCACTTTCCTATCCAGAGTGTCACTAGTATGAGCCCATTTTTCTAAAGGTCGACCCCAATTCTCTTTCCAGGAAGCGAGTCTCTTACAATTCTTTATTCTTTCCAATCCGCCGTGGCGAATGCTATAGACAGATATTTCTGAGACAAGATGCTGTTTACAAGCCAGTTTTTTCTTGAAGCAATCTTCTATTTAGCCACTTATTTGAGGTCTTTAAAAAGATATAGAACCTTTCTGTTGTGACAGGTGCCCAATTATCATTATCTCTTTAAACTTATCGGCACAAAACTTGGTGATGACCCCGGCATATATATACCTTGCACTTCATAATTTCGCCAACACCTCCGCCCACGTGCAATGGGGAAACCCTGAGCGTGTGAACCCAAACCTCGCCCCCGCCCGTCGTGTTATTGGATCCCTCTACCTGTCATGTAGATGACGAGGTTTCTGATGGTGGTTGTCATCATCGCCAGCAGGCTCGTCTCCCTCCAACATGATTCTGCCCTGTCTGTCAGCACCTGGCCATTTCCCATATCGGTATCATACAGGGCCTAGACTAGAGGCCGGGAATTCCCTGTCTGGCAGTTGGTGCGCAACCAGTGCCATGATTTATGTTTTTAAATTCACGCCTTTCTCTTGTTTGTCTCAGACATACGGACGATCGGAGAAAGAAAGACGTCCAGACAGAAAGACAGACAGGTAGGCAGGTTGGTATATTAGCCTAGATTAGACAGACAGACAGACAGACAGACAGACAGACAGACAGACAGACAGACAGACAGACAGACAGACAGGCAGACAGGCAGACAGACAGACAGACAGACAGACAGACAGACAGACAGACAGACAGACAGACAGACAGACAGACAGACAGACAGACAGACAGACAGACAGACAGACAGACAGACAGACAGACAGACAGACAGACAGACAGACAGACACAGACGTGTGGGTGGGACAGACAGGATGGATGGATGGATGGATGGATGGATGGATGGATGGATGGATGGATAGATAGATAGATAGATAGATAGATAGATAGATAGATCGATAGATAGATAGATAGATAGATAGATAGATAGATAGATAGATAGATAGATAGATAGATAGATAGATAGATAGATAGATAGATAGATAGATAGATAGATAGATAGATTAGATAGATAGATAGATAGATAGATAGATAGATAGATAGATAGATAGATAGATAGATAGAGATAGATAGATAGATAGAGATAGATAGATAGATAGATAGATAGATAGATAGATAGATAGATAGATAGATAGATAGATTAGATAGATAGATTAGATAGATAGATAGACAGACAGACAGACAGACAGACAGACAGACAGACAGACAGACAGACAGACAGACAGACAGACAGACAGACAGGCAGACAGACAGATAGACAGAAACGTAGATAGACAGATAGATAGATAGATAGATAGATAGATAGATAGATAGATAGATAGATAGATAGATAGATAGATAGATAGATAGATAGATAGATAGATAGATAGATAGATAGATAGATAGATAGATAGATAGATAGATAGATAGATAGATAGATAGATAGATAGATAGATAGATAGAATAGATAGATAGATAGATAGATAGATAGATAGATAGATAGATAGATAGATAGATAGATAGATAGATAGATAGATAGATAGATAGATAGATAGATAGATATAATAGATAGATAGATAGATAGATAGATAGATAGATAGATAGATAGATAGATAGATAGATAGATAGATAGATAGATAGATAGATAGATAGATAGATAGATAGATAGATAGATAGATAGATAGATTAGATTAAATAGATAGATTAGATTAGATTAAACAGATTTAATAGATAGCTAGATATATAGATAGAAAAGAAACGTATTCAAAATTAAGAGAAAAAAGAACAGAAATGAAACTAGAAAGAAAGAAAGAAAGAAAGAAAGAAAGAAAGAAAGAAAGAAAGAAAGAAAGAAAGAAAGAAAGAAAGAAAGAAAGAAAGAAAGAAAGAAAGAAAGAAAGAAAGAAAGAAAGAAAGAAAGAAAGAAAGAAAGAAAGAAAGAAAGAAAGAAAGAAGAAAGAAAGAAAGAAAGAAGGTAAGAAAGAAGAAAGAAAGAAGAAAGAAGACAGAAAGAAAGAAAGAAAATAAAGAAAGAAAGAAAGAATAGAAAGAAAGAAAGAAAGAAAGAAAGAACTCAAAATTATAAAGAAAGAAAGAAAGAGAAAAGAAAGACAAAAAAGAAAGAAAGAAAGAAAGAAAGAAAGAAAGAAAGAAAGAAAGAAAGAAAGAAAGAAAGAAAGAAAGAAAGAAAGAAAGAAATGAAGGAAAAAAATTAAAGACAACATACATAGCTAGGGCGAAAACAGTGATAAAGATTAGATATGTTTTTTGGTAATACATAAACGAAATGGTGCATTTTTTACAAGTAGACATGTTTCACTGGCTTAAAATAATAATGTATAATCAAGTCAGGGAACGACAGAGCTCTCACGATATGACCACACTCATCTGTTGAGAAGAGACATGTCGTAGATAACCAACGTTCACAAGAGTACATCTGTGCACGGCAAATCTGGCGGGCAATGGAAGAACGTCGAGATACAGTCCGGTGTTTAGACTGATTCTAAAGTGTAAATCAGTGTTTCCCCCTCCCCCCCCCCCTTTTTTTTTTCCCTCCATAGAACGCAATAGGATGGTACAGGGGCGGTAGCAGCCTTGTTAAAATTGGATGTGGGGGGGGGGGCGCTGGGATCGTCCAGGGAGCAGTAGCAACTTTAGGTGTAGATGGTTAGGTATAAAATTGTTGCGTTAAAGTAAGAGAGAGAGAGAGAGAGAGAGAGAGAGAGAGAGAGAGAGAGAGAGAGAGAGAGAGAGAGAGAGAGAGAGAGAGAGAGAGAACGTGGGGGGTGGGGGGCATTTTGATAAACCGTCCTTGGCTGTTCAAGTATAGTGTGACAGACTAAAATTATAATGAATGCTTTATTCTCAGAATTAACCAACACATTAGGGTTTACAACTAATTCGGCATTCCTTCTCTAATCGGTCATTACTATCTGTCTTGCCACAGTTTAGGGCGGCATAGGCAAGGCGGTCGTGTGCCTGAGGATTTTGCAACGCATGGCTAATGCTGTCGCCACCAACTGTGCAGGTTAGATTTTTAAATCTGCTTCCCCCCCCCCCCCCCTTTTTCCCCCCACAGAAAAGCTCCATCACCTTACCGGCGTTCAAACCCGGGTCTCCTGCATGAGAGCCCGACGCTGTAATCACTCACCCAGCCGCTCTCCTCTTCTCATTATCACTAATTTAAATGTTTATTTAGGGTTTGGTTTTACAATTCCCACACTTCCGACAACGAGTGGAGGGAGGATCTCAGCTGAGATTTCTACAAGCAGCAGTTTCTTATTCGGGAGCCGCCTTGGAGTAGTGGCTAGACGCTGGCCTGCGGATCGGAAGGTCGTGGGTGTGGGTCCTAACTGAGCCAGTTTTGGCCCTCAGGTCGATCCCCTCTCACATGGCTGGCAGGTAAAGTTCTGGGACTTAGGGCGGGCTTTGTCATGCTGACTATGTCACTACGAAGTGCCGATTGGTCTATACAGTTTTTGTATCTCCTTAAATGTCTTAAGGCTGGTAGAATACTTTATTTGTACTTTTACAGACATTAAACATCCACCCTATACAAATAAACGACCTCCGATAATCGGCTATATATATAGTGATAGGCCTTTTTTGTGTGGGACCTATTGGCACTTGATGAGCGATATAGTAAAAACCACACCGGCCGCCTTTATTTCCTTTAACATTACTTGGAACCAATGTAAGGCTTATTCCACCTAGGAACCAAAAGCAATTTGAAAATAAATTCGATCCTAGCTTGTTCTATACTGGATTCGAAATAAGTGGTGGGCAACACTTTAGGCGCTAGGTATAGTATGATAAAGAAATTGAAATGCACTGATCGACACTTATAGATGCAGGAGCACGAAATAAAGACAAATCGTTACATACAGATTGGAAGCCCTAGTTCTTACATGCAGAATCCGACCGGTCATCTCCTTCTTTGCTGTAAACTCCTGCGGAAATGTCTGGTTGTTCATCCACCTCCGGACTTTAGACCAGTTCTACAAATCTGACATTTTTGTATGCAGACCATTGGTTCCTTGCCTCTCAGGCAGATGCACTGTGACTTTGAAGGAAGTCGGTCATCTCCAAATGACCAAGGGGTTTCGCTGCAGAAACAACTCTTAGTTCTTTCCGTTGTTCATGTGGTCCCGAAAAGTTTTGACCATCTCTGCCTTATCATCCATCAATCGCCAAGCAGTGGTGCGAAACCACACACACAATCTGCCTGTTTGTTTCTCACTACAGCGGTATCTCACGGAGAACATATCAAACGGACGTACCCTCCCCACGACTTGCGATTCAGTATATGCCCCTGCACGAAAAGCTAACATTTTACTAATCAATTATATAAAAAAGACAGTAACTGTAGGAAATAAAGGCAGAGTTTTCACGTAGCTGCTTAAAGAGTTGCATTAGCTAAACGGTATCGATCGGGCATGAGTTCGAACACCTGAGACGGAGTCCGCCCGGGCGGACTGAAATGGAAGGAGAGAAATCGAACAAAATTGCCCATGGGTAATTACCGACGAGTATCAATTGACACTTTCTGTCTTTCCGTCAAG
>CAJHNH020000159.1:175000-212500 GCA_905116865.2 Candidula unifasciata
TCGGCTTTGTTGCGTGTGCCTCCATTTCACCGATCGTGCTTGTTTGTATTCAGCTGGTTGTTGCCTTTCAGGCAGATGCACTCCTACTTTGAAGGAAGCCCCAGTGACTCGACTCTTACGACATGCTTGTCGGGGAGGCTATAACTTTATTCCGACCCCCCCCCCCCCACCCCCCTTCCCAAAAAAAAAAAACCACAACAACAATGAGACCCCAGAACCGACACGGGCAACTTGTAGATGTAACAGCTCAACATTTAAAGATGTTAGCTGAAAACTGAAAATTGTTTTCAATAAAATTGAGGATCATCGTAAAGGCAAGCTTGTGGTTGACAATCCCAACTTGGAAAATATGAAATCATGCGCACTTAATCATCATGAAAATGAATAACTGATTGGGTTGTCTTCTGGTGTCACTCTTGTGTCTAGGCATGACATTCAATCACTGTCTGCGTTTTGGATATCACTCGAAAAACGATATCCATGTGTCATGTCTGATTTGTAGGGCTCTCAGATTGTTGTTCGTTTTTGTTTTTGTTTTCCTCTCGGCGTAAAAAGACTTTCTCAGCCATGTCAGTAATGAAAACAAAAACTGAGGCAAACAAATGTTATCAAAGCGCTTCGTCTTCATTAGAATTAACGAGACAGCCACGTATATCAGATCTGCTAACGTGTAAGCAGCAGTAGAAGGTGCATTAACTGAAACTATAATTCTCTAACATCTTATTCAACAACAAAACTGCCATCTACATTTGTAGTTGTGTGTGTGTGATTGGTTTGCTATCAGATTGGTCCCGAAACATTTTCACTGTTGAGTTGGACCGCGGGTGTAAACAGGTTGAAAAAAGCTGATTCTAGCAGTTTACTTATTGCAACATGGGTTGAAGTGACTGGGACGCGGTATTATCTAGGATTTTGTGTGTAGACATTTCCATGTGTGGATTTCGAGGCCCTATTGAAGGGAAAACAAGAATATTCCCACTGCCTCCTCAACAAGTCTGTCTGTCTGTCTGTCTGTCTGTCTGTCTGTCTGTCTGTCTGTCTGTCTGTCTGTCTGAGAGCCGCTGTCTGTCTGTCTGAGAGTCTGTCTGTCTGTCTGTCTGTCTGTCTGTGAGAGTCTGTCTGTCTGTCTGTCTGTACAATGTCTGTCGCCTGTCTGTCTGTCTTGTCTGATCAATGTCTGTCTGTCTGTTATGCTGATATTCGTTTGCATACACAGTCTGACACCACTTTTATCCAGTCGCTGATACAATGTCTGACACCTGAGAGTCAACTCGCTGATACAATGTAGGATACTTACACTTGAGAGTCCCTCCTTACACTCAGTGTCTGACGCTGTACTTGAGACCGTCAATGTTTCTCGAGTCTGATACAATGTCTGACACTTGAGAGTCGCTGATACAATGTCTAATACTTTCATTGTCTGACACTTGAGAGTCGCTGATACAATGTCTAACACTTGAGAGTCACATAGATGAGTATCATTTATTTTATACAATGTAGACTTGTAGAGTCACTTACATAGTTGAGAGCATACAATGTGACACTTGATGTCGCTGACAATGTCTACCTTGAGAGTCGCTGATACAATGTCTGACCTTGAGAGTCCGCAACGTCGCTGATTACAATGTCTGACACTTGAGAGTCGCTGATACAATGTCTAATACTTGAGAGTCGCTGATACAGTGTCTAATACTTGAGAGTCGCTGATACAATGTCTAATACTTGAGAGTCGCTGATACAATGTCTGACACTTGAGAGTCGCTTTGAATGTCTGGAGTCGCTGATACAATGTCTCTATGAGAGTCTAAGTAAATCTACTTGAGAGTCGCTGATACAATGTCTGACACTTGAGAGTCGCTGATACAATGTCTGACACTTGAGAGTCGCTGATACAATGTCTGACACTTGAGAGTCGCTGATACAATGTCTGACATTTGAGAGTCGCTGATACAATGTCTGACACTTGAGAGTCGCTGATACAATGTCTGACACTTGAGAGTCGCTGATACAGAGTCGTCAATGACACTTGAGAGTCGCTGATACAATGTCTGACACTTGAGAGTCGCTGATACAATGTCTGACACTTGAGAGTCGCTGATACAGTGTCTGACACTTGAGAGTCGCTGATACAGTGTCTGACACTTGAGAGTCGCTGATACAATGTCTGACACTTGAGAGTCGCTGATACAGTGTCTGACACTTGAGAGTCGCTGATACAGTGTCTGACACTTGAGAGTCGCTGATACAATGTCTGACACTTGAGAGTCGCTGATACAGTGTCTGACACTTGAGAGTCGCTGATACAGTGTCTGACACTTGAGAGTCGCTGATACAATGTCTGACACTTGAGAGTCGCTGATACAATGTCTGACACTTGAGAGTCGCTGATACAATGTCTGACACTTGAGAGTCGCTGATACAGTGTCTGACACTTGAGAGTCGCTGATACAATGTGTGACACTTGAGAGTCGCTGATACAATGTCTGACACTTGAGAGTCGCTGATACAATGTCTGACACTTGAGAGTCGCTGATACAATGTCTGACACTTGAGAGTCGCTGATACAGTGTCTGACACTTGAGAGTCGCTGATACAGTGTTTGACACTTGAGAGTCGCCGATACAATGTCTGACACTTGAGAGTCGCTGATACATGGTCTGACACTTGAGAGTCGCTGATACAGTGTCTGACACTTGAGAGACGCGAATACATTATCTGACACTTGAGAGTCGCGGATACATTGTCTGACACTTGAGAGTCGCTGATACAGTGTCTGACACTTGAGAGTCGCGGATACATTGTCTGACACTTGAGAGTCGCGGATACATTGTCTGACACTTGAGAGTCGCGGATACATTGTCTGACACTTGAGAGTCGCGGATACATTGTCGCTGACACTTGTCTGACACTTGAGAGTCGCTGATAGAGTCGCTGATACAGTGTCTGACACTTGAGAGTCGCGGATACAATGTCTGACACTTGAGAGTCGCTGATACATGGTCTGACACTTGAGAGTCGCTGATACAGTGTCAGACATTTGAGAGTCGCCGATACAATGTCTGACACTTGAGAGTCGCTGATACATGGTCTGACACTTGAGAGTCGCTGATACAGTGTCTGACACTTGAGAGACGCGAATACATTATCTGACACTTTAGAGTCGCGGATACATTGTCTGGCATTGAGAGTCGCTGATACAGTGTCTGGCATTGAGAGTCGCGGATACATTTTCTGACACTTCAGAGTCGCTGATACAGTGTCTGACACTTGAGAGTCGCGGATACAGTGTCTGAAACTTGAAAGTCGCTGATACAATGTCTGACACTTAAGAGTCGCTGATACATTGTCTGACACTCAAGAGTCGCTGACAGTACCAGAAACCTGAGAGTCGATGGTACGATGTCTGACACCTGAGAGTCGCTGACAGTGACTGACACCTGAAAATAGAATCGCTGGGAGGATAACGGTGAAACAGGTGATCGATTTGTCGAGGTTACGATCGTGACATTTTGTTGAGTGAAGTCGTGATCTCTGACTTCTGTTGACAGTCACGGCCATTGCTGCTGATTGGTCATTTAATGTCGGGCACGGGGAGACTGGGTTGACATATGTGGACTTGGATAGACAGAAATACTGACATATAAACCAAAAGAAAGTCAAACAGGCGAACAGATCGATCCGTTAAATGGCCGGATAATAGGCAGAAATACAAATAGAGGACATGCAAATTTAGATAAAAAGAGAGATAGGCAGACAAAAAGAAAGATATATGGATGGACTGATGGATATATAGATGAGACGGAAGATGGACAGACAGACAGAAATCCAACCAGATAGAAGACAGACATAATTCCGCAGTACTAAAAAAACCACTCAAACATTTCACTAACCAACAAACCAACAACCAACCATTTAACCACCCAACCAATCATTTAACTAACATGAACCATTTAACTAGCTGCCAACATTTTAAGTGTCCTGCCAATTATTTAGCTAACCTGCCATCCATTCAACAAGCCAACCGAACATTAAACCAGCGAGCCAACTATTTAACTAGCCAACAAACCAAATAACTTACCTACCAACCATTTAACTAATTAGCTAGCCGCTTAACTAACATGTCAACCATTTAACTAACCTGTCAACAATTTAGTTAACTTCACAAACATTTAACCAACCAGCCAACCATTTAACTAACCTGCCAGACATTTACCTAACATGCCAAACACCTAACTAATCTGCCAACTATTAAACTAAACTGTTAACCATTTAACTGATCTGATAACCATTTAGCTCACAAGCCAACCATTTAACTAACCTGCAAACCATTTACCTAACCTGAAAAACATTTAACTAATCTGCCAACCACCTAACTACCTGCGAATCAGCCAACAAGTCAACCAGCTAATTTACGAGCCAACCAACTTATCATACAGAAAACTAACAAACCATTAGGCCAACAAATTCACAATTCAGCGAACAAGAAAAACAGTGACCCACTAGCCAACCATTCAACCCACCAGCAAACCATTCAATCCAGCAGTCAACCCACCAAGCAGAAATCCACCAATCTAACTAGTTACTGAACCAATCTACCAAGCAGCCATTCATTCATCTAGCCAGCTATTTAACCAAACCACCAAGCAGCCATTCATCCTTCTAGCCAGTTATTTTTAACCAATCCACCAAGCAGCCATTCATCCATCTAGACTGCTATTTAACAAACCCACCACGCAGCCATTCATCCATCTAGCCATTTATTTAACCAACCCACCAAGCAGCCATTCATCCATCTAACCATTTATTTAACCAACCCACCAAGCAGCCATTCGTCCATCCAGCCAGCTATTTAACCAAACCACTACGACGCCATTAATTCTTCTAACCAATTTAGCTAATTTAGCAACCAGCATCCACACATTTAGCCAGTTATGTAAGCAACCAAAATATTCAGCAGTCAGTCAGATAATCTGTGCCCACGACCAACGCAATTCAAATGTCTACCCTTGATCTCACTCAGTTACCCATCAGTCCAACCCCAAGTTCATCAGTCTCCCATGCCTATGATGTCCATTCTTAAATCAGTGGTACGGTAAATGAGGTCGACTGTATACATACGACAGACAACCAGATCCATTAATCACTGAGGCTCCCGGCGTAAACTCTGCGTGGAACCAGAATTCCGTCACCGAGGCCCCTTGCATACACCACAAGAGAACCGCTGATCGCCTCATGACAACCTCACGACTCGAGGGAAGACTCCTCATCGACATACTGCGACTTTATGACTAATTCTGCAGGACTGGGAGATCCGCGGCTGCTGCTACATCCCTCCGCCTCTAGAGCTCTCCCCCACATCGTGAGTGAGGGTGGAGAGAGGTAAAAGTGGTCCCCTGGGAGTCAGAGGGGGGAAACCATTTTGTCCTCATTTATAGAAGCACGATGACAGTCATTAGAAATTATGATACAAACAGTTCTCTATGGGGAAACCTTCCATTGAAGAGAGCCGGCATGGGAATCTCCGCTACTGGGTCACGTTTTTTCTCCAGGCGCCGGCCAGTGATTACTTTACCGACGTGATGGTATCGGTAGAATTATCATTGTTACTGTTATTGCTATCATCAGTTGAACGGGTATACTTAAAACTATCATCGTGAGTCACGTAGAGTGACAGTTCGTGTCTCATTGTGTGGGTTCTTTTCATTTTGTATCCCTTAGTTTATTTGAGAGTTTCTTTGTTTTATTTCTTGTTCTTCTTCTTCTTCTCCGTCTTTTTCTTCTTGCTTTCTTCTTCTTCTTCTTCTTCTTCTTCTTCTTCTTCTTCTTCTTCTTCTTCTTCTTTCTTCTTCTTCTTCTTCTTCTTCTTCTTCTTCTTCTTCTTCTTCTTCTTCTTCTTCTTCTTCTTCTTCTTCTTCTTCTTCTTCTTCTTCTTCTTCTTCTTCTTCTTCTTCTTCTTCTTCTTCTTCTTCTTCTTCTTCTTCTTCTTCTTTTCTTCTTCTTCTTCTTGACATTCCGGTCAAAATGGACGCTAGGCAGGGGCACTGTTTGGGGCCGAGGCAAATTTTTTGCTTCTACCGAACGGTGGCCGAGGCATTTTTGCTCCATTTGTACACTGGATATAGCTTCGTCGCCCAGCTTAAATGCATAGCGTGACACTGTGAGCTGCGGATTTCATTTGGAATTTTTTTCGACTGTGACCAACGTGGTGGTGTGAATTGTACATTTTCTTCTTCTTCTTCTCCTCCTTCTGCTACTACTACTTAATCTTTGTTGCTCTTAAAACATTGGTTGAAACGCTGTGTTTTGTGATTTACAGATAGTATGTGATATCTTCGCCTTTCGGCCACACATCCAGTTTCAGCAAATTCCCTATCACCTGCCTTTTACTACGTTCTTGTTCGGGGAAAGTATGCTTATTTTGTCTTCCAACAACGGGGTCGCGAAACCCACACATAGTGTTTATTCATCCGTTCTCTTCATAAGAAATTTATGGAATTGGCCATTAGTTAGTGAATTAGTTTAGAAACAAGTGTTGTTTTTTTACTAGTATCTTTTTTCCCTATTTTATTTCATCTGTTCACTTGTGCTATAATAGGCCGGTGAACAACAAGTTTATTTCACTTTTGTTTACTTGAATATTATTTTCTCATTTGCAATGATATGCCCATCAGTCATCAAACAGCCTGCCATTTATCTGTTTAAAAAATCAACCCTTGACTGCTAACCCACGAAGCTTTTCACCACACACTTAAATCTTAACATCTATCCATTCTTACATACATCAGCCATCCATTTTACTAGGTATTCAGCACATCCATACATCTAAATATCCACCGACCAAGCATTCTGCTACTGATCCACCAATCCATAATCCAATAAAGAAGAAATAAACGGAACAAAACGTACTAACTGAATAGAAAGCAGAGCAGCGCGCACATGCACATACGCAAACACACGGAATTGCAGGATGAAAGAAACACATTACCATTCACACATCTGTGTAAGGAAATATTCTTGAAATTAAAAAGACTTGAATTTAGTTGTTCTTCTTAGTTCTTCTTCAGCGACAGGGTTCTTCAGAGGAAGAGAGTGCAGCTTCAGCAGCAGCAGAAGAAGAAGAAGAAGAAGATTAAGAAGAAGAATTATTAAGATTAAGAAGAAGAAGAAGAAGAAGAAGAAGAAGAAGAAGAAGAAGAAGAAGAAGAAGAAGAAGAAGAAGAAGAAGAAGAAGAAGAAGAAGAAGAAGAACAAGAAGAAGAAGAAAAGAAGAAGAAGAAGAAGAAGAAGAAGAAGAAGAAGAAGAAGAAGAAGAAGAAGAAGAAGAAGAAGAAGAAGAAGAAGAAGAAGAAGAAGAAGAAGAAGAAGAAGAAGAAGAAGAAGAAGAAGAAAAGAAAGAAGAAGAAGAAGAAGAAGAAGAAGAAGAACAACAACAACAACAACAACAACAACAACAAAGAAGAAAAAGAAGAAGAAGAAGGACAAAAAGCAGAAGATATTGCAATGGTACAGCAACGAAGGCAGTTATTGGATATTGACTGGACAATTTTCTACAAAAGAGCTTATAGATCCGCCGATCGTTGATTCGTTTAGGAATAAAACTCGGTAAACTTGTTGGGAAACAAAATCGATTCTCCCGGGACCCATCAAAATAGGGAGAAGAAGAAGTTTGCAACAGAAGTAAGATAAATTTACATAATGACGCGTCATTTTAGGTATTGACTGAAAGATTTGTATTTAGGTCTCTGGTGATCAAGTGGGTCGTCTCTTTGCTAACCAATTCCAGTAGTTCGTGTTCAAAAGCCAGTGTTGGCTCTTTTTGTCGATCAGTTCGGCTGCCTGGTTGACCTTGTTGGTAAAATGGGCCAAGGGCTCTTCTCGGGACAGTGTCTCAATGGGTATATGGTGCTAGACATATCCCAATAAACCAGTCAGATCTTTCACTTTGCTTTCTCTTATTTTTACTGACGACTAACGTGTACAAACAGCTACATTGTGGCTACCAGTCCCTCACATTCCCACGGAATGGGTTCTGGCTCCCTGCAGGTGGCCCATCGCCCAAATTAGGAAACTGCTCTGATCAAAGGTGTAACCAGAAAGAGACAGTATAACAGCACGGAAGGTTGCTGCTTAAATATATGCCTGAGCTCGTCGTGGACAATCTCACACACCCACACCACACCCACACCAACACCCACCCCCACACACACCCACACACGCACGCGCACGCATGCACACACACCCCCACATACACCCACCCACGCACGCACGCACGCACACACACACACACAACACACACACACACACACATATATACACAGAAAAAGAGATGTACTGTTCTAAATGTACATTCTTATTTGATCATGTCATAGAATATTAATGAGTGTCGCCGTAGCCTTGGTGGCTAGACGCCTGCCTGCAGATCGGAAGGTCGTTGGTTCGCGTCCTGACGGAACCGGACTTTTTTTCAAAAATGACCTTGACACCCAGATCAACCCAGTTTTCAGTGGGTATCAGGTACAATTCTGGGAAGTAAAAAGCAGCCGGCGTGAAGGTGACCACCAAGTACTTTGTGGTATATACAATTATACGTCTAGTCCAATATTCCCGATACACCTAAAAGCGTGGAAAAGGGACCTCTAACTTTCTTATAAAATATGAATAAGAAACTTCATTTGTCGCACAAAAAGTGTAGGTTTCTGTCCACCTGTCCTGCAAAAAACTCCTATGGAAGAAGCCTATAGAACCTTGTGTAAACAAGCGTAGTAACGGTAAAACTAAATGCAAACATTGACACGAAACGAAACGACAACACTAAAACAATGACGCCAGAATAATGAAAAGAAACATGAAATTACCTTGGCGGGAAAAAAAAGCGCGTCCTTGAGGCAGGGCCAGGAAATCAAAATGCTATAATTATCCACGAAAGGAGACAGACGCCCACTGCTCAGCGTGACAATGTGCAGACACTAGTGTTTAGGACGCTGTGTGAGCAACAGCAGCAACAGCAACAGCGTGAGTACTTGGTGCTAGCAGTGGTACCGATCGTCAATCATCGACAAACTACAAACGGGTTCCTGGTACGTCGAGAGAGAGAGAGAGGTCGGGGGGCGGGGTGTATGTGTCGTGGCAGGCTCGTCATAGACTCGCTGGGAGAACTGTGTCGTCGTCCCCGAGTTCGTGTTGTGTTCTTTCGGCATTACATCTTTGATGCCAGCGCAGAATTTAACGTGTCGTGTCTTTACTTATTTTGGTTCCTTTCCTTATAATCATCTTACCCCCCCCCCCCAGATGACGTCACAGGACAGTCGAACATTTTAGAGGTTGGTAAGACTGGGTTTCCCGGCTTTCTGATGCTTTTAACGAACCCAAAACATCTAGAACTGATCCTAACCCCAGCCCACCTACGTCCGACGAGAGAGGGCAGCCTAGGTCCCACGACTGCATGCGGCCTATCTACCACCCCCTGAAATATTAGACTGTCCCGTGACCTGTGGATTTTCCCTGCTTGGGTAGGATATTAATAAAGCACCTTTATTTCTTGTATAAACCCTTTTTTATTTTCCTGCTTTTTTAATATGTGTCACATAGGGCTCGGAGTTTATTCCATCGTTCTGTTCCACACAGTTAAGTTACTATGATGTCAAGGATTGAATCCAGTTCAGTTAGGTTGATTGGGTATCCTTTACAGGACGTTGCAGCACCAACCCTAACAGCCCCTGGCTGTTGTGTGGTTTCTCTAGGCAAATTTATGTCCAGTAGTTTGTCATTGCCTACTGGATGGTCGGCTTTCTTGATACCACTGTTAAAACCAACACAAGGCGAGTGGCATGCAGCCGAGATCGAACCCGGGATCCCTGCATTACTAAGCGTTCGCATCGACTTAGCCACAGAGCCGAAATCCAGTTCAGTACCTTTGGCTTATCCCATCAACATTCGCTGTATGGGTGTTTTATCCATATCCTACCCCAAACAGGGGAAAATTCACAGGCCACACGACAGTCTAATATTTCAGTGGGTGGTGGATAGGCTGCATGCACTCGTGAGACCTAGGCTGCATGCAGTCGTGGGACCTAGCGTACATGCAGTCGTGAGACCTAGGCTGCATGCAGTCGTGGAACCTAGGGTACATGCAGTCGTGAGACCTAGGCTGCATGCAGTCGTGGAACCTAGGGTACATGCAGTCGTGAGACCTAGGCTGCATGCACTCGTGGGACCTAGGCTGCATGCACTCGTGGGACCTAGGCTGCATGCACTCGTGGGACCTAGGCTGCATGCACTCGTGGGACCTAGGCTGCATGCACTCGTGAGACCTAGGCTGCATGCACTCGTGGGAACTAGGCTGCATGCACTCGTGGGACCTAGGCTGCATGCAGTCGTGGGGCCTAGCTGCATGCATCGTGGGACCTAGGCTCATGCACTCTTGGGACCTAGGCTGCGTGCACTCATGACGTAGGTGGGTTGTGGTTAGGGTGTGGCCTAGTCTCTAGTATGGGTTGTGGAGACGTTAAAGAGTCGTTATCAGAAAGCCGGGAAACAGTCTTACCGCCCTCTAAACTGTTGGGCTGTCCTGTAACGTCATCTGGGGGTAAAATTTCACGAAAGAACCGCTGTATGGACTTCCTCGTTTCCTTAAGCCCTTAGTTTCCCATTTCAGTGCCTCTCTTTTCAGAATGTGCCCCAGTATATTGTCGCAGTGCCATCTCCTCCGTCTTATAACTGTCAATAGTAGTTGTTGCCCAGATCTAATTTCTTACTCCTGTTAAAATCCTTCCATTTTAGGTTCATTATTTTTCTCAGGCATGTATTTTTTTCATAGGGAAAATAAAAAAAGAAACAACTGTACAAGCAGTAGCTGAGACAGAAACAAACAGAAAGTATATTTTAACAGTTGTGTGTTGTCCATCAAGATGATGATGACCACTCTTTTTCATCAAGTATGAGTAGGAAGATGACTGATGAGGCCGATGGGGGCCCCAATAGTTCTTGGACAGCGAGGACAGGGAATGAGCGTTGTGCCAGGGAGGGGATCTCCTGCAGTCGCCTTTCTGTCCATCCTTTTCTTAATAGGTCTTGCTGTTATTTTTGCTTCAGATGTAGCCGCGCCCTTGTGTAGAGTTTGCACGCTATGCATTTCGGTCTTGAGAGGCAGCCTCCCAATTGGTGTCATTCATCCCAAATGCTTTGAGTGAAGACTTCAGGGTGCCTTTAAAGCGTTTCTTTTGCCCGCCTTGGGAACGTTTCCCATTTTGCAGCTCACCATAGAAGAGTCCTTTTGGGAGCCTGTGATCTGGCATGCGTGCCACATGACCAGCCCAACGAATTTGATAGTTTGTATAAAGGTACAGACAACATTTAATATAGACGTACACAAAACAGGTATTTAGCCGTATGAATTTAAGTAGGAGCCGCGGCGGTGTAGTGGCTAGACGCTCGCCTGTCCGCCTGAAGATCTGCATCCAGTCGGGTTTGTCTTCAACACGTCTTGGCTTCCAGGCCGACCCCGCTCAAAGTGAGCACCAGGCAAAGTCCTGGGAAGTAAAATCGATTGCCGATCAGTCAAGCAAAAAAATGCCCCATGCATATTTTCGTTTAAGGGTCCTTTATTTACATATTGTTGTAAAGGTACAGATGAGAGGGTCGACTTCATTGCATCGGTTATATCCCACATGGCTCAGTCTCTATCAGCAGAACAGCTAGCTGCCTGCCGAGAGCGTCACCAGAATCACGACCTCCGAAGCTCCGGCGACTATCCCCGTGGATCGCCGTAAAAATTTCACTCGTGGACTGAATGGCGCTCCCGTTAAACGAGCCCACGACCTTTAGAGGGTGAGGCAAACGGCTTGACCACTTCGCTACGGAGACTGAGAGATTGATGTATAAAGAGTCGCTGACAAGTACAAAGTAGGGGACTTTAGGACATCACAGCTAGGACATCAGAGGACAGACTCAACTTCATATTGTTAACCTTGCCGCCCAGATATGACACAAAAGGACAAAGTCAACAATACAGTTAACTTTACTAACCAATTAGGACACGAAAGGCAGACTCAACATACAGACAGTTAAATTTAAGTTAGGACAAAAGAGGAGAAACTAAACAAGATAGTCAGGTATTTCTACAAACCCAACTAGGACACAAGAGGAGAAACTAAACAAGATAGTCAGGTATTTCTACAACCCAACTAGGACACAAGAGGAGAAACTAAACATGATAGCCAGGTACTTCTACAAACCTGCTAGGACACAAGAGGAGAAACTAAACAAGATATCCCCGTACTCCTACAACCCAGCTAGGACACAAGAGGAAAAACTAAACAAGATATCCAAGTACTCCTACAACCCAACTAGGACACCAGAGGAGAAACTAAACAAGATAGCCAGGTACTCCTACAACCCAACTAGTACACAAGAGGAGAAAGTAAACAAGATAGCCAGGTACTCCTACAACCCAACTAGGACACCAGAGGAGAAACTAAACAAGATAGTCAGGTACTCCTACAACTCAACTAGTACACAAGAGGAGAAAGTAAACAAGATAGCCAGGTACTCCTACAACCCAACTAGGACACAAGAGGAGAAACTAAACAAGATAGTCAGGTATTTTTACAACCCAGCTAGGATACAAGAGGAGAAACTAACGAAAATAGCCCGGTACTCCTACATCCCAACTAGGACACAAGAGGAGAAACTAAACAAGATAGCCAGGTACTCCTACAACTCAACTAGGACACAAGAGGAGAAACTAAACAAGATAGCCAGGTACTCCTACAACCCAACTAGGACACAAGAGGAGAAACTAAACAAGATAGCCAGGTACTCCTACAACTCAACTAGGACACAAGAGGAGAAACTAAACAAGATAGCCAGGTACTCCTACAACTTAACTAGGACACAAGAGGAGAAACTAACGAAGATAGCCCGGTACTCCTACATCCCAACTAGGACACAAGAGGAGAAACTAAACAAGATAGCCAGGTACTCCTACAACTTAACTAGGACACAAGAGGAGAAACTAACGAAGATAGCCCGGTACTCCTACATCCCAACTAGGACACAAGAGGAGAAACTAAACAAGATAGCCACGTACTCCTACAACCCAACTAGGATGCAAGAGGAGAAACTAACGAAGATAGCCCGGTACTCCTACATCCCAACTAGGACACAAGAGGAGAAACTAAACAAGATAGCCAGGTACTCCTACAACCCAACTAGGACACAAGAGGAGAAAAAAAAAAAAAAATAGCCAAATACTTCTACAACCCAACTGGGACACAAGAGGAGAAATTAAACAAGACAGCCAGGCAGGTATTTCTACAACAAAACTAGGACACAAGAGAAACTATACAAGGTAGCCAGGTGCTTCTACAACCCAACTTTTACACACGAAAAACACTCAACAAGACAGACAGTTAACTTTACAGCCTAGTGTGATACAAAAGTGCAGACTCAACAAAAGACTATATATTTCTACATACTAGACATGAAGATGACAAGACTAAAATAGCCAAGTACACTCAACCACACCCAAGTGAAATGCCTAGTAGTTGTAACTTCCCACCAGATAAATTTTGCACATTTGTTGTCTAATTTCGACAAAAAAAGTGCGAAATACCCATAAGACAGCTAAATATTGTCAAAAAATATGTCAGATCTGTCACAACAACGAAACAAACTTTCCAAAGCGACAATAAAACCCTACAATTACCAAGCAAATAGTCACTCATATAATTACTATAATGTTGTTGAATAATTGTTCCGCGACTTTTAATAAACTTTTTAACCTTTGCAAAAAGGACAAGATTACATACTTCACCCACTGACACAATTGCCTGTTGGTACTTCAGCAGATAAATATAGCCACGACATATGATTACTATAAGCCAAACAAAATTTCCACTGACGATATTGTGTACTAAGTTTGGCTGAAACATTGACATTTGTAAATGCTACATGGGTGATGATGGCGTGGTTCGTAACCAGTACAGAAGACCTGGGAAGTTGCTGCCGCAGAGTTAGGTTTGGGAGACTAAGCCTGTGAGGAGCCGGAGACATCATTGATCACAATACGAGAAATGATGCCGGGTAGAGATTGGCAGGACAAATAAATGGCTTTCAGAAATGATAAAATGTTCCTTACCTAGACAACCGAACAGTTAATTAGCCCAGCGGTCAGCTAGCTTCCCTAACAACCAGCTTGGACAATCAGCCATGCAGCCAGCCAGTTAAGCAACCAGCTCGGACAATCAGCCATGCAGCCAGCCAGTTAGACAACCAGCTCGGACAATCAGCCATGCAGCCAGCCAGTTAAGCAACCAGCTCGGACAATCAGCCATGCAGCCAGCCAGTTAGACAACCAGCTCGGACAATCAGCCACGCAGCCAGCCAATTGAACAACCAGCTAAGGCAATCAGCCACGTAGCCAGCCAGTTGAACAACCAGCTCAGACAACAACCAAGCCGCTAGCCAGTTGAACAACCAGTTCGGACAACAACCACGTAGCCAACCAGTTAAACAACCAGCTGAGACAAAAACCAAGTAACCAGCCAGTTCAACAACCAGTTCGGACAACACCCACGTAGCCAACCAGTTAAACAACCAGCTGAGACAACAACCAAGAAGCCAGTCAGCAGCCAGCCACTTAAATAACCAGCTAACAGCTGACTAAACGACTAAATACCAAACAACCAAGATAATAAGGAAATAAACATTAGACTTGTCCAATCAATCGAACAGTCAACTAAACAACCAGCTGGCCCAACAGCCAAATAAACAATCAATTCAGCCAATAACCAAGCCAATAAACAAATAAACAACCAACTCAGACAACAACCAAGCCAATAACCAACCAAACAACCAACTTAGACAACAACCAAACTAATAACCAACTAAACAACCAACTCAGACAACAACCAAACCAATAGACAACCAAACAACCAACTCAGACAACAACCAAGTCAACAGCCAACTAAACAACCAACTCTCCCAACTTTCATACCTGTGTGGAACGACTCCATAATGATCAGTAGGGTAGGTGGACGCCCAATCTTCTCCGGTGTGTTGAACAGACCAAATCAAATGCCCTGGTAAGATCAATGAAAACAATATACAGTTGTTGATTTTGTTCACGGCTTTTTTCCTGCAACTGTCGTTTTAAAAACATCAAATCAGCGGTAGACCGGTTCCAACGAAAGCCACACTGTGACTCTGTGTAAACCTGGTCTCCAAGGATTTGGAGTCTTCGCGAAACAATTCTGGCAGGTATTTTTCCAACAGTACACAGCAGTGATATTTTCTTGTAGTTATTGCAGTCACTACGATCACCCTTGTTCTTGTACATAGTTATGATGCTCGAGTCTTTGGAATATCATGGAAATATATAAATTCGAACACAAAGTAGATCAGCGAGCTTCACAATATAACAAAAACAACCGAAAAGTGAATGTTGCAGCTACAGGACCTTCACCAGCACAAACATCAATCAAACAAAACCATACAAATACACAAAAATCACTTAACTGACATATCCCGAAGATGCCACGTTGATGTCTAGCCAGTGGATCGATGGAAATTGTCTTTGAAAGCCTTGCAGAACCTGTCTCTCATGCAAGCAACGTGTTAATAGCCGATGAATGTGTGGAGCCTTGGGGTGATCTCACTATGAATTCCATCTTTGCCTAGGGCTTTCCCCAGAAGCCAGTTCATCAATAGCATTCATAACTTCTCCACTTATTAGGAATGTGTCCGGATAGTCAAGAGTTGGTAGCGTCTTCATGGCATTAAGAACACCATCTGTTTAGTATCAACTGAATATAGCTACAGATAATGTTCCACCCATCTCTCTGCTTCTTCTTGTCGTTAAAAATCTCTCCATTCAAACTCTTTATTGGTGCACTTTTCTTTATAGCAGGCCTTCTTTATCCCCTCATACATGCCTCTAAGATTACAACCACAGCTAGTGTTTTGAATGAGTTTGCATAACTGGATCCAGTAGTCGCTGGACACTGTATAGGTTACCTTTCGCAAATTTTTTCTGGCTTCTCTCAATTCATTGAGTGTTCCTTGTTGTTCTTTTTTTTTTTTTTTTTTGAGGAGTATTGACGTCAATTACGGGCTGGAATGTGTGGCTATTTGCTTGAAACTAGTCCTAACTTCTATGTTCTCTAATCTCAGGGACAGTTGCATCTGTTTTGTAGACTCCCTAATTGCATCCTATTTCAAGCCTGCAGCAGAGTTTTCCTGGATTTCAGCGAAAGCATCTTTTCATGGTCTTTAGTTTTAGAAATATTTAGCCTGGGATATAATTTTCTCTTGGAGTGAAAATTCTCGTTGGGTTTATCCGAACTCTTGTAGCCACTGGGGAAGGGTCAGTATCACAGTCAGCACTGTGGTAGATGCGAGTTAGTAATACACAGATCTTGTGCTACCTCTGTGTGAGAATAAACCTACAACAACAACAACAACAACAACAATAACAAAAACCCACTAATTTACTGACTACAACATGACAACTAAACATCCAGCCACCCACCGATTAAACAACCAACCAGTTTCGCACTGACTAAACAACCAACCATCCACCAACCGGTTCGGCCAGCACACTTTGCTCAGGGGAAAGGCAGGACGGACATACAACAAGACTACGACTGGCACAATTAGTACTGGAACTCTGCGCTGGCTGCTGAGGATGGGGACGGAGGGCATATGGGAACTCCCCGAGTGCTGTGATGTCAATTCTTGACTCAACTCAACCTAACCACCAACAAAACAACCCACCAAACAAACAATCAGCTATATTCCACGTTGTGTCTCTCCATCAGTTATTGACCACACGAAAGAACACATCCCCGCTGGCCACACATCTGTCTGTCTATCAATTCTGCCGTTAGCACCGAGTAAACAATTGATGATGTCTTTTCTGTTACTGGCTCACCAAACAAATGGATACCAAATGTCAGCTTCGTGAGACGCCGGTGACACGAGTCTCGCAAACCCACCACAGCCTGCAGCGATCCCGGCCTTCTTACACGGAATTAGTATTATATGGATTCCCTTAGAAAAGATTTTGTTCTTTACCGAAACGGTAAAAAAAAATCAAACTAACGGACGCATGAAGTAGGCAGAATGAAGATTGTGATTTAAAAAATTATAACAGTAACGTGTATAACTTTTCTAGATAATAATTTATTGAACGTTACGTTTTATTCAGTAACATAATATAAAAGAAGAAGCAGAAGAAGAATAGAAGCACAGACAGTCAAACATAATTATAGTGTTATATTTATTTAGACAGAAACTTATGCAGAAAGCTAAATCAATATGCATATATACGTATATAGAGTAAAAGTTAAGGACCCTTTTCCCAAGCATTTATTGGGTATATATTGCTAGTTCTATAGTGTATAGACCAAACGGCACTTGGTGCGATACGTGGTTAGCATCACACCGACTGCCTTTACTTCCCAGGACTGCAGCTGGTATCCACTCAAGGCTAGGTCGACCTGGGAGCCAAGGTCATTTAAAAAAAAAAAATTCAGTCCTCGTCAGGAACCGAACCCACGACCATTCGATCCGCATCCGAGCATCTAACCGCTAGACCACGACGGCTCCCACCCACCCACACCGACTGCCTTTACTTCCCAGGACTGCAGCTGGTATCAACTCAAGGCTGGGTCGACCTGGGAGCCACTGTCATTTAAAAAAAAAAATTCAGTCCTCGTCAGGAACCGAACCCACGACCATCCGATCCGCATCCGAGCATCTAACCGCTAGACCACGACGGCTCCCACCCACCCACACCGACTGCCTTTACTTCCCAGGACTGCAGCTGGTATCCATTCAAGGCTGGGTCGACCTGGGAGCCACTGTCATAAAAAAAAAATGCAGTCCTCGTCAGGAACCGAACCCACGACCATTCGATCCGCATCCGAGCATCTAACCGCTAGACCACGACGGCTCCCACCCACCCACACCGACTGCCTTTACTTCCCAGGACTGCAGCTGGTATCAACTCAAGGCTGGGTCGACCTGGGAGCCACTGTCATTAAAAAAAAAAAATTCAGTCCTCGTCAGGAACCGAACCCACGACCATCCGATCCGCATCCGATCATCTAACCGCTAGACCACGACTTGGTTGGTGCTCATCTCCATCCAGGATCCATTGTCCTGTTAGCCTGAAACCTCGCGGCTGCAGTTTTTCAGGACAATGAGGTGGGGTTGTTCTGGGTGCTCTACGGGTCATTGGCAGGCTACTTAAATCTCCCTTTTCACCTCTCTGAAGGGAAGCTAGCCAACCTTAACACTGCTGGCTGTAATGACTGAGCACGCCCTTATAAGCTTCTTGGATAATTACTATAATTACCACTGGTACTGTAACATTTTTACTCAGCATGATGGTACTGATGACGATATAATAATGATAAAGATGCCGATGATGATGATAATGATGATGATGATGCTAGTGATGACAGTGATGATGATAAGGGCAGTGGTGATGGTGGTGCTGATGATGAATATCATAAAGATGACGACGATGATGATGACACGACGACGACGATGACGACGTGAGGATGACGGCATCGAATTTCAGGGGATGGTGATGTTGATGACGGCTGTTATAAATTTTATGACGATGATAAAGACAAAGTCAGACAAGACCACCATCAGCCTTCTCAAGGCCGAATCATACATTGCCAGTTTCGCTCAGCATCTGGCATTAAACAGAAAATTCAGTTGAACACAACTGCAGACTGGATATACATTTGGCTTATCTTAAGTCCGCCCTGGCTAGCGCCAGCCTAATAATGGTTTTTAACATAATTGCCACATTGGCCAGAATTATGCCAAGTTCGATATTTAGCTGGTTGTTAGCGAGCCTCCCAAAACAGGCCCCATGGTTAAGTAGATGCAAAAATGTAATTATGTAATTATAGAGAAATTGAACTGGCCAACGTAATCAGCTCGGCAAACGATCAAATTACCAACGTAAAACCACATTAGTTGATGGTTTGTGTATGTTTCGTTTCTTTACGTTATCATTAAACTGATGGCATTCCTGCTGATAATGGGGTTCATCTTTGTACACTTGCTCTTTGTGAAATATGTCGAAAATATAGATATTATATTTCTCCTCCTCCTCTTCCTCGATATGGAAAAAGGACGATAATCAGCAGCATCTTCAACAGCAGCAGCATAAACAACATCATCATCAACAACAGCAGCAGCATCAACAATAGCAGCAACAGGATCAATTTCAGTTGCACCAACAAGAGCAGCAGCATCAGCATCAACAACAGTAACAGCATCAACAACAAGCAGCAGTACCAACACAGCAGAAGCAGCCTCACCAACAGCAGTAGGATTAACAGCAGCAGCGGCACGACAACATCAGCAGCAGGATCAACAGAGGCAGCAGCATCAACAACAGTAGCAACAACAGCAACAGGATCAATAACAACTAAGGCCGCAGCATTAACAACAGTAGCAGCATTTACAACAGCACCAGCATCAACAACAGCAGAACAACAACAACAGCAGCAGCAGCATCAACAACAGCAGCAGAAACAACAACAGTAGCAACAGCATCATTAACAGCAGCATGATCAATAACAACAACAGCAGCAGCTTTCACAACAGCAGCAGCATCATCAACAGCAGCAGCATCAACAACATCAGCAGCAAAATCCACAACTGCAGCAGCATCAACAACAGCAGTATCATCAACAACAGCAGTAGCAGAAAAAAGAAACAGAAGAAGAAGAAGAAGAAGAAGAAGAAGAAGAAGAAGAAGAAGAAGAAGAAGAAGAAGAAGAAGAAGAAGAAGAAGAAGAAGAAGAAGAAGAAGAAGAAGAAGAAGAAGAAGAAGAAGAAGAAAGAAGAAGAGAAGAAGAAGAAGAAGAAGAAGAAGAAGAAGAAGAAGAAGAAGAAGAAGAAGAAGAAGAAGAAAGAAAGAAGAAGAAGAGGAGGAAGAAGAACAAGAAGAACAAAAAGAACGAGAGTTCTTTGTTCCACACAGTCTCTTTCTGTCTGTCTGTCTGTCTGTCTGTCTGTCTGTCTGTCTGTCTGTCTGTCTGTCTGTCTGTCTGTCTGTCTGTCTGTCTGTCTGTCTGTCTGTCTGTCTGTCTGTCTGTCTGTCTCTGTCTCGCTCTCTCTCTCTCTCTCTCTCTCTCTCTCTCTCTCTCTCTCTCTCTCTCTCTCTCTCTTCTTCTCTTTTCGTTTTCTTTTTCACGCACCTTCGCATTTACTTACACTCCCTTTTTTTAACTACACGATCTCTTTCTCTCTCCTTGTCTCTGTCCCTCTGTCTAACTCTCTCTCTCTCTCTCTCTCTCTCTCTCTCTCTCTCATTTTTTTTCTCTGCACAATCTCCCTCACTCTCTACAGCCTTCCCATCCCTTTTTTTCACACTTTCCCGTCGCGAGAAGTAACACACACACACACACACTTTCTCTGTCTCTCTCCTTAGCTCTCTTTCAGACTCTCTGTCCCTCCCTTCCCCCTTTTCGCAAACTTTCTCTCTCTGCACCTCACCTAAACACTCACTCTCTCATACGAACGTTCTATCTCTGTTCCCCCCCCCCCCCCCCCCCAACCTTCTGCGTTTCCCCTCTCAAACTCTTTCTCGCAAAAAGCCAGGTATTAGATTAGAATGTGTGAAAAATCCCGCGCAACGATTTAGATATTTGAGATAACACCGAAATAGATAATATGGGTTTATTTTAGAAGTTGCACACAGGTGCCAAGCCAGGCCGGTGTCTTCTCATTGCGAGATGTTTAACGAATGACAAATGACACCTTGTCATGATAAGACGTGAAGGAAAGCGTCTGAGACAGATAGACTGTGGCGTCTGATTGACAGAAGCAGGCTGGATTTTTTTTTTACATTAAAAAAAGACAATCAAGATGGCGTATTTTAGGGATTGTGGGTAATTAGGTCACATTGATGCGAGTTAAATCTTGTTCGAAGACGATGCTGCTGTAACACAGAAGGAGTATAAAGTGGGAAATTCTAATCAGGAATAGATGAGGTAAAATAGAGACCGGAAATGAGCCGCCATTGTGTAGCGGAGAGACGCTCACCAGCGAATCGATTTGTTGTTGTTGTTGTCAACTCAAAAATCACTTTGGCTCCCAAGCTGACGCAATCTTGAGTGGAAGCAGTCATCATTGACAGTAAAAGTGACGATTGGGATGTTGACCACCTTATCCATCCCGAACCGATTCATCTACAAAATATAGGTCTAGCCCTATGTGCCCAGTACGGATGAAAGCGTAGAAAAAATTCCTTTACTTTACTTTACTTTACAAGAGGCGTGAAAAAGAGTGAAGCACACAGACGTACAGTCAAATTATTATTACGACTTTTAACAAAAGTGGGGTTGTGGAAGAAAATATACAATAAAATGTGACAGTTAAAAAGCAATAGGAAAGACACACACAGCCTTAACAGACATAAATTGTGGAGAAAAAAAATGAAAACCAGAAATAAATAAAACAAAACGGGTAGACATACGGAAAGGGCGATAAATAAATTTAAAAAAAAAATAAAGCAAAAATAGAAAAAAAAAAGAAAGAAAGGAAGAAAGAAAGAAAGAAAGAAAGAAAGAAAGAAAGAAAGAAAGAAAGAAAGAAAGAAAGAAAGAATATTAAAAGTGAAAACGCTGAAACGAAGCATCAGAAACGTCGTCAACAACGAAATAAACACCGAGGGGGAAAGATGACCACAATTATGAAACCCAATTAAACATGCAGACAGAAACACAGACAACAACTGATAGATAGACTGGGCAGACAGACAGACAACAGATATACACACAGACCGAGGCAGACAGACATACCGAAACAGACAGACAGACAGACCATGACCGTCTCCAGCAAGGGCCGTGCAGCTTGTTAGGTCAGCTGTGAAACGTGGACGATCAAAAGATGTGTTGTTTTCCGAAATGACCTGTAGTGTGTGTGGAACTGTGATTTCTACGTGTCTTGCCCTTGCCTACTATTTACGTTTCCGAAATAAGCTGTTGTGAAGTGTTAAGTGTTATTAACTAGGCCTGCGAAGTGTTCAGTGCCTCGAATTATCGAATTATGATACTTCCAGTGGATACATAAGTGTGTTTACATTTTCTTCGGATGCTTAGAAGAGAACAATGAACGAAATCAGTGCTACGGAAGAGTGTAGTATGTGAAACGTTCACTTATGTGTCACTTGTGTATGATAAATACGTGTATCACATATTAATAGTAATGATGCTAAAAAAAGTAAAGGAATAGCTGCTTCAGAAATTTTTCAGATCTGGAGCCACAGATAGGAAACAAACTGAAAGGACAGTTTGAAAAAAAGATTGGAAATACAATTCTGTAAATGGGGCTTGAGCGCTAATTGTTCTATATTTCATTACAATACAGTTTGACTTCTCATCATCCATTGGTGTCAGTATAAAGTAACATTATATGACTACATAAGTAATTGTTCAAAACGAAAAGGTTAGTAATTGTTCAAATACGAAAAGGTTAGTAAGTGACGGACACCTTAAAAGGATTTCAGACATCAATAAACTAAAGAAATGATCATAGCTCGAACATCTCGAATTCCACACTAATGCTTACGATTGTAGTAAAATTCAGTACCCAAATAGCTTCAGAGATTAAATGAAAGAAGCAGAAACTATTTTTAAAAAGTTCAGCAAAACAACAATTGCTCGGTGGATGATGTCAGTAGTACATTGGATACAGTCATGCCTCAGTGGATGATGTCAGTTGTACATTGGGTACAGTCATGCCTCAGTGGATAATGTCAGTAGTACACTAGATACAAAGTCTTGTCTGGGTGGATAATGTCAGTAGTACACTGGATACAGTCATGCCTCAGTGGATGATGTCAGTAGTATACTGGATACAGTCATGCCTCAGTGGATAATGTCAGTAGTACACTGGATACAGTCTTGCCTCAGTGGATGATGTCAGTAGTACGCTGGATATAGTCATACCTCAGTGGATGATGTCAGTAGTACGCTGGATACAGTCTTGCCTCAGTGGATGATGTCAGTAGTACACCGGATACACAGTCTCGCCTCAGTGGATGATGTCAGTAGTATACCGGATACACAGTCTCGCCTCAGTGGATGATGTCAGTAGTATACCGGATACTCAGTCTCGCCTCAGTGGATGATGTCAGTTGTACACCGGATACACAGTCTCGCCTCAGTGGATGATGTCAGTAGTACACCGGATACACAGTCTCGCCTCAGTGGATGATGTCAGTAGCATACCGGATACACAGTCTCGCCTCAGTGGATGATGTCAGTAGTACACTGGATACAGTCATGCCTCAGTGGATGATGTCAGTAGTACACTAGATATAGTCATGCCTCAGTGGATGATGTCAGTAGTACGCTGGATGTAGTCATGCCTCAGTGGATGATGTCAGTAGTACGCTGGATACAGTCTTGCCTCAGTGGATGATGTCAGTAGTACGCTGGATACAGTCTTGCCTCAGTGGATGATGTCAGTAGTACACCGGATACACAGTCTCGCCTCAGTGGATAATGTCAGTTGTACACCGGATACACAGTCTCGCCTCAGTGGATGATGTCAGTAGTACACCGGATACACAGTCTCGCCTCAGTGGATGATGTCAGTAGTACACTAGATACAGTCTTGCTTCAGTGGATGATGTCAGTAGTACACCGGATACACAGTCTCGCCTCAGTGGATGATGTCAGTAGTACACCGGATACACAGTCTCGCCTCAGTGGATGATGTCAGTAGTACACCGGATACACAGTCTCGCCTCAGTGGATGATGTCAGTAGTACACCGGATACACAGTCTCGCCTTAGTGGATGATGCCAGTAGTACACATTGACACAGTCCTCGCCTCAGTGGATGATGCCAGTAGTACACCGGGATACACAGTCTCGCCTCAGTGGATGATGTCTGTCTGTGACACTATGTTGTACTGTCTCGCCTCTATGGATGTACTGTCAGTAGTACTATGTTTGTCTACACAGTCTCGTTCACAGTGGTATGATGTCAGTAGTACACCCAAAGCACACAGTCTCGCACTCCCCCGCCCCTAAACGCCAACCCTCTACACAGTATCGCCTTTTATTGATATTGCTTTTCATTAAGGAACTAATACCCAGTCTCGACTCAGACGATGGTGTCCATCCTATACACTGATACACAGTCATACTAATTAATAGATGCATGTACAATAGTTTCCACCGGTTTTTCCCTTCTTAGCCTCTGTGGCTTAGTATGTCAGTTATAAGGAACATTGTCGAGCTTATTCACTAGATTCTTGTGCTAGGAGTGGATGATTTAGTAGTAGGTACAGTACCCTTACACCGGATACACAGGAATCCTGTCTCGCCTCAGTGGTCCTGAATGTCAGTAGTACACCGGATACACATTTCCCTCAGTGGATGATGTCACAGACAGTGGATACATAACAGTGGAGAAGTAGACCGGATACACAGTCTCAGCCTCAGTGGACGACGTCAGTACAGAAAGACAGACAGACAGACAGGGGATGACGTGACATACAAACAGACAGACAGACAGCAGTAAGGTGTAACGTAATTTATGGTGGAATGCATGTCTGTGACTATGAATAGTTCTGCCTATTTTTAGTTCACAATAGACAGTAGACTGAAAAATGACAGACAACCCTAAGACAGACAGTCCCCCAGACCAGACAGACAGACGCCAGACCCTCTAGACAATAGATTATAGATAGATAGATGATATTAGCTAGATAGATTATAGGATAGATAGATACACTATAAGATAGAAGACAGATAGATAGATCCTATCACACTGATACATAGCCAGATAGATAGATAGATAATAGATATTAGATGTTTAGATCTATAGATTCCCTAGATAGATTGTAGTAGCGTAGGTATGTATACCTATATATCTATTGTCGAGCTTATTCCTAGAAGACAGATGGTGAGACTATAGATAGATGTCGTTAGATAGATTAGATAGATGTAGAATAGATAGTCTAATAGATAGATTAGATAGATCAGATAGATAGACAGCAGATAGATGCATAGATGGATAGATAGATGAGATAGATAGATAGATATTAGATAGAAGGGTTTGGACAGACAGACAAATAGACAGACAGACAGACAGACAGACAGACAGACAGACAGACAGACAGACAGACAGACAGACAGGTTGACAAACAACAGACAGGACAGACAGACAGATAGAAGAGATAGGATAGATAGATAGAAGATAGATAGATGGATAGATAGATAGATAATAGATAGATAGATAGATAGATAGATAGATAGATAGATAGATAGATAGATAGATAGATAGATAGATAGATAGATAGATAGATAGATAGATAGATAGATAGATAGATAGATAGATTAGATAGATAGATAGGTAGATAGATTAGATAGATAGATAGATAGATACAGATAGACAGATAGATAGATAGATAGATAGATAGATAGATAGATAGATAGATAGATAGATAGATAGATAGATAGATAGATAGATAGATAGATAGATAGATAGATAGATAGATAGATAGATAGATAGATAGATAGATAGATAGATAGATAGATAGATAGATAGATAGATAGATAGATAGATAGATAGATAGATAGATAGATAGATAGATAGATAGATAGATAGATAGATAGATAGATAGATAGATAGATAGATAGATATGCGTACACATAAACAGGTAGATCGGTAATTAACTAGACAGACCGACAGACCAGGACATGCCCGTATGTCTAAAACTGCGGGCAGACATGATCTCCCGTGACAACCAGTCTAGAAACAGAAAACCAGAATCGCTTCCTTACACCGCCACCTTCCGGTGTTGAGGCTCCAAAAACGACCCTAGCCGTTGTAAAGATTCCACTGACACGGTCGTTACGATAACGAGCCAGCCAAGTTTGTGGGCCAATTTACCAGATAGCACTGTTTATGCCAACACCGGACGGGCCGTTTGGGGTCACGCCATCACCGACTTGGTAGATCAGTGGTCGGCAAACCCTTTAGTCCAGCGGCTCTCAACATGTTGGACGCGACCCCTTTTTTTGGGGGGTGGGGGTGGGTGGAGGGAGCCGAGGGATCGAACGACCCTTTTACAGGGGTCACCTAAGACCATCGGAAAGCACCTATTCATTGAAGTTATGAAGAACAATGATTGTTTGTAAGTCGCCACAACATGAGAAAGCTGTATTAAAGGGTCGGGGTATTGCAAAGGTTGAGAGCCACTGTTTTAGTCGAAAGAACCAAAAATCGGCATCAGGACGATTGAAAAAAAAAAAAAAATTCGAGAGACAAATTTATTTTCAAGAACTTCTCCAGAGCCATGTTTTACGAAGTCAAAACCGATTTGTGGTCGACTGGCCGAGTCACACTCAGGTCGCCGAGGAGCCGTATGCAGCTCGGTAGCCACGCTTTGCCGACCACTGCGGTAGATGATGTTATTTACTATTAGTACCCCCTCCCTCCGTCCCGCCCCCCCCCCCCATACCTCCCCGCCCCATCCAAACTGTCAAGAGGAGCAGCTAGTTCACACTTCCATTGGTTGATTCATTCATAATTGCAGAGAATAAGAGTTTCTCTTCCTTAATTCTGTTAATTTTACTTTTACAACGCAGGTTGATTCAACAAAGAAAACAGTATGCCCTTATTATCAATTACGAAGTCTTCCAAGTATTTGTCGTTGTCCCTGTATGCGTTCTGGATACCATTTTCTTTATTTTAAAAAAGGAGGGGAAGGAGTGATATATCCACTTTTTCGTCTTTTTCGGCATTACGAGCTTCCTCCACTCATCTCCCTGGTTGGCCTTCTCTTTTTCAGTTGGTAACATTAAGTGTTTGCAGGTCGCTCTGCACTTATCTCTCCATCGTCTCCTTGGTCTGCCTCGTGGTCTACGACCGTTCAATCTCCCTTGTGTAAACAGTTTTTACCTCTCTGTCGTCTGACGATCTCTTAATATGCCCGAGCCATTTCAGTCTATTAGCTCTCATGATACCAATGATCAATGGTGATTTAAGCAGATTTTGAATTTTGTTGTTGCTTCTCACTCTCCGTTCCCCGCTGTTTAGATCTTTGATAAGTCTAAAGATTCATTCTTTTACTGTTTTAAAAAACCTGTAATAGACCTTCATTGCACACACACACACACACACACACACACACACACACATATCCACTGCCTACGTATCAAAGGGTGACTAATTATTAGTTTGACTAAATCGATTATGTCTGATCTAAAGGTGCAGATATCGCGTCCTAGCTGTAAGCCACAACAGTACTGCAATTTCATTTTAACAATTGCTTCCCTTATGAACCTCAGTAATACACACATACCTAAGCACTAGATAAGGTCACACTCGAAGGATGGATGATGCTAGGGTCCCTAAGAACATCCTCTATGGAAGATTACACATGGGTAGAACATGTCTAGGTTGGCCTCTACCACCATATTAAGATGAGTGCAAGCGGGAACTGAATCAAACTGGTAATGTGATAATTCATGGGAACAAAATACCAAGGACTGTTCTCCCAGAAAAGAAATAAAAATGCAAGAGAACATAATTTCAGTTTAGGTAAAAACTGAAAGATTGAGTCAAGCACGCGCAATGGCAATAAAGGTCCTGAAATCCCATGTATCAATTGTGGAAGACATTTCTTAAAGGGAGTTGATTTTGCTTGTCATACTCGCCATTCATAGACATAGGCTGTGACTTTCGTGCTCCCATAAAGTACAGTGTATCACTATCTCTGAAAAGAGAAAAGAACGCAACAAAGGCCAGAAAGTACGGAAAAGCCTTCATATTTATTATTTTCAGTTATTCAGCCCACTCAGCCAGGAGTAGAAAAAAAATCATAATTTCCTGACTTCTACAGCAACATCTTAATGGTGTTTTATATGTTTTAATTTGGCAGGTATCTATCTGGTACTGAAACTATGCCTTTGTAAATTTAGCTTCACTCGCCCAACCTGGCATGTTTCCGACTCCAAACTGGCACATCATTACCGTGTCTGCCAAGGAGTTGGTATCGTTAGCGGCTAAATTCTAGGTAATGGGGGAAAATACGTTTTTCGCTAACGAGATCACATAATGAGGGTGCGGGAAAGTTGGCTGTAGGTGAAATTTGAGTCAAGGTTTCCCTCACTGTCTACTAGATTATGTGTGAGATGTAAAGTGATGTTTCCTTCACTATTTTCTAGGTTCTGTGTGAAATGTGAGGTGATGCTTCCTTCACCATCTTCTAAATTGTGTGTGAATGTGAAGAGATGCTTCCTCCACTATCTTCAAGATTATGTGTGAAATGGGAAGTGATCCTTTTTCCACTATCTTCTATGTTCTGTGAGAAATGTGAGGTGATACTTCCCTCACTATCTTCTAGGTTATATGAGACATTGTGAGTTGATACGTCTAATTCTGTGGAAAATGTTGTCGTCAGGTGAGCAGCCAATCCTACACAATGGACGAGTCATGACTTTGACTCCCTCGCGCTCAGTCAAATTTCAAACTTAAACCCTTCCGGAAGGGTATATAGTCCCTTATATTGATATATACCTTTATATGGTGATATATTCATTCCTAGACCCTCTAGTTGCTTTGATAAATCTTCATTTTCAAACTTGCAACTGTAGGTTGACGATTTCTGGTAATTTATTTAGAAATTTCTGCAAACCGGTTTACTCCTTGGGCAGGAATACAGGGGACTACTTTTCTATAGACGCAAAGTTTGATTTTGAAAAAAACATTCTTTCGCCTGATCCCAAAGTGTCAAGACGTGTATACAGTCTATGAAGAAATTGGCGCATTCAAAGTTCCATTTATATCTTGGAAGATTTCCTAAGCTTGGGTAAGTTGATTATAGTTTACGAGTACCATAAATTATGTCTTTTTAAAGTTGGTCACTGCTGCAGAGAGGGGAGAGTCAGCTGTGTGATCTCACAGAGTTGGGCCGTTCTTGATGTCCAGAGATCAGGCTCCGAACATCAAACCTTTCCCTGTGCAGTCTAAGTAGTTTGTGCTCTACAGAACCCACACCATTTGTAAAGATATTAAACGCTACAAGTAATTATTCTCTGACTAGACAATCGTAGTTTTGTGCCACCAAGCAGAAAAATTGTATCTGGGTCATCTTTTAAAGTAACTGCGTGACTACAGTGTTAGACGCTCTGAGTCGAAAGTGTGTTTGACACAGATTCAGTGGGTGTGTAGTGAGCCGCCTGTGGAGACGTGAAATATATATATAGGTACCAACTGTAAACATTGTATGTCTGCGAGTGCAGATGTGAGGGTGGAGAGAGGATGATCTATGTGTGGTAGTTCCTATCTATCTCCACTATATACCTTGTTTTCTATCTGTTGCACTAGTTTACAGACAGATAAATGAAAGGAGACATTGTCTCCTGTTCTTGAGAGTTACACTCTGAGGAATGGAGAAGGATAGCAGAGGTGGGATGAGCTGATGTGTGATTAAAGTTGATTACTAGTTCTGAGTTCTTTCCTGACAGGATGATACCTCCTTAGAGACAGACGAATCACAGTCCAGCCAACAACCACCTACCCACACAATTCTGGGCACCAAGCATACCCAAAAGTCCTGCCTATTGTGCCACTACCTCAACATGGCAAGAGCTTGTTTGTGAGTTCCAGGACGAGTGGACAATTGCAGACATCCGTGTCATCAATCCAGAAAACCAGTCTTCAAGAGCTTTGTTGGGCTCTGATGCAGTTTTTGTGCCCTGACCTGTGAGAGAGACTTGTTGGGTTCCTGTGCAGTTCCTGTGTCCTCGATTGTGAGATAGTCAACTTGTACCAGATCAAATCAAGGCATAGATACCTGAGTCAACTACAGTCGAATCACTATGGACCGAGGGGAGCATTGACCTACGAACTGGGCTAAGTGATCACTTATTCATTATCATGCTCTCTTCTCACAGCACCTTGAGATTCCTAGGATGAACTCATGTACTCGCATGGAACAATATCTGGCTGCCTCAATATCTGGGTTGGGTCATTGATTCCTGAACTCCATTAACTAAACATTCTTGTTGATCTATTCATTATTATATGTATATATTGTATTGATTACTTGCAAAAATTTTCATGGCTGACTTGGGTGTCCTTATTTCACCTTTCTAACTGTCTAGCTTTGATGTTTGTGTGAGTAATAAGTGTCATATGTGTTAACATGGCTATGATAGTATACTATCATAACCTGGGGGCTACCTTTTTAAAGTAGTGGGGGTGTCCCGACAAGTGTGCCTTATGAATATTATATATTTTGTAAGGCCAAAACTTGAGTTGCCCTACTCCTGAAATAAGTTGAGCGTATATTGGCCACTAGGCATCCTTTAGACCAATACGAGCCAACGACTCAACATATTTATTTCACAGTGCTGTTGGTTCTTAAGGAGAAATCCTTAAATCCGACACGCGACAGGACAGGAGCGATATGTGACAAATGTGAAGTTAAATGTCCCTATCTTCTCGGCTCTGTGTAAAATATGATGAGAGAAGCAGATGGATAAGCCAGACTAATATCTTTCCATAATGTGCCACAAATTAATATCTTCCCAGGATGTCCCATAGACAAGTGTCTTCCCAGGATGTCCCATAGACAAGTGCCTTCACAGGATGTCCCATAGAAAAGTGTCTCCCCAGGATGTCCCATAGACAAGTGTCTTCACATGATGTCCCATAAACAAGTGCCTTCACATGATGTCCCATTGAAAAGTGCCTTCACAGGATATCCCATAGACAAGTGCCTTCACATGATGTCCCATAGACAAATGTCTTCCTAGAATGTCCCATAGACAAGTGCCTTCCCAGGATGTCCCATAGACAAGTGTCTTCACAGGATGTCCCACAGACAAGTGTCTTCCCAGGATGTTTCATGGACAAGTGCCTTCCCAGGATGTCCCATAGACAAGTGCCTTCCCAGGATGTATCATAGACAAGTGTCTTCCCAGGATGTCTCATAGACAAGTGTCTTTCCAGGATGTCCCATAAACAAGTGTCTTCCCAGGATGTTTCATAAACAAGTGTCTTCCCAGGATGTCCCATAGACAAGTGCCTTCACAGGATGTCCCATAGACAAGTGCCTTCCCAGGATGTCCCATATACAAGTGTCTTCTCAGGATGTCCCATAGACAAGTGTCTTCACATGATGTCCCATAGACAAGTGTCTTCACAGGATGTCCCATAGACAAGTGTCTTCTCAAAATATCCCATAGACAAGTGCCTTCACAGGATGTCCCATAGACAAGTGTCTTCACAGGATGTCCCATAGACAAGTGTCTTTACAGGATGTCCCATAGACAAGTGTCTTCCCAGGATGTCCCATAGACAAGTGTCTTCCTAGGATGTCATATAGACAAGTGTCTTCCCAGGATGTCCCATAGACAAGTGTCTTCACATGATGTCCCATAAACAAGTGCCTTCACATGATGTCCCATTGAAAAGTGCCTTCACAGGATATCCCATAGACAAGTGCCTTCACATGATGTCCCATAGACAAATGTCTTCCTAGAATGTCCCATAGACAAGTGCCTTCCCAGGATGTCCCATAGACAAGTGTCTTCACAGGATGTCCCACAGACAAGTGTCTTCCCAGGATGTTTCATGGACAAGTGCCTTCCCAGGATGTCCCATAGACAAGTGCCTTCCCAGGATGTATCATAGACAAGTGTCTTCCCAGGATGTCTCATAGACAAGTGTCTTTCCAGGATGTCCCATAAACAAGTGTCTTCCCAGGATGTTTCATAAACAAGTGTCTTCCCAGGATGTCCCATAGACAAGTGCCTTCACAGGATGTCCCATAGACAAGTGCCTTCCCAGGATGTCCCATATACAAGTGTCTTCTCAGGATGTCCCATAGACAAGTGTCTTCACATGATGTCCCATAGACAAGTGTCTTCACAGGATGTCCCATAGACAAGTGTCTTCTCAAAATATCCCATAGACAAGTGCCTTCACAGGATGTCCCATAGACAAGTGTCTTCACAGGATGTCCCATAGACAAGTGTCTTTACAGGATGTCCCATAGACAAGTGTCTTCCCAGGATGTCCCATAGACAAGTGTCTTCCTAGGATGTCATATAGACAAGTGTCTTCCCAGGATGTCCCATAGACAAGTGTCTTCCCAGGATGTCCCATAGACAAGTGTCTTCCCAGGATGTCCCATAGACAAGTGTCTTCTCAGGATGTCCCATAGACAAGTGTCTTCCTAGGATGTCATATAGACAAGTGTCTTCCCAGGATGTCCCATAGACAAGTGTCTTCACAGGATGTCCCATTGACAAGTGCCTTCCCAGGATGTCCCATAAACAAGTGCCTTCACAGGATGTCCCACCGAATATTGTCACGCAGCGAGTACCACAGATTAACGTCCGCCCAACATGTCCTACTAATTAATATCAGCCCAGCATAACCCACAAACTCATCTCTGCCCTCATCTCGACATGCTGGGTTTTTGTGTATTTTTTTGACTTGTCCATGGTCGTCTGATTTTTTTGCTATTATTTTTTACAGGGTGAGGTAGCCAACCACAGGCTCATTCCTACCCTTAGTCGCCTCTTACGACATGCCTGGTAGGTTGCAGTGTCACTATTATTTGCCTCCAGTGAGAGCACAGTTGTTTATTTCTGAGATCATCTCCATAGTACCGCAGACATGCCCATAAGTGATCTTATCTCCCCCTGTGTGTGTGTGTCCAAGTATCTTTAGGCTAACAACTCACATTAGGCTCGGTTGATGTAACGACTGGTGGCTCCCCCATTGTTTTCCTGTCCTGCAGCTCATATTGGTACACCAAAGGTATGCAATCAAAATCATTTTGCACTGAAAGCCTCACAGCGTTTAGTCTCTTGCATGGCACTGATAATGTCTCTGCTGTCCATAGAGGACTCATTTCTGATAGTCGCACTGCCAGTCAAAGCATCTGCCCTCTCATTGCCTTTCACACTAGCATACCCTGGGACAAAAATGAAGGTGCATTCTGTATCAGATGGGGCCACTGTCTCAGCTTGTACCCCGCCTTGATCTTCTGTAGCATGCTCATTGAGTCGCTGAGCACACATGCATTGGTGAGTTCCTGAGTATTCAGCCATTCTAGGGCTTCGTCACAGTCATGACCTCCATTGTCATGCTGCTGGTGGTCATGACTTTCTCTTTGTTTCTTGTTATGAAAGCCCATGCGCTTCACTTCTGACTAATCAAAGAATAAAACAAACACAGATGTAAAGGAAACAGGTCTTACCCGTTAGCTCTCCGGCATAGACTGCTTGATTCATATTTTGTAGACTTTTTGACTTCCTGGTAACTTGTTAGGCTGGACCGACTTGGGCGCCCAGGTGATTTGTTAATTGAAAAATATTCTGACTCCATGCGAATTGTAAAGTAAGACCCTCAAGTTCTCAGTTGAGCATCTGAGAGAAAAAAAAAAAGGGGGGGGGGGGGGGGGGAGATGGGATTTGAGGCTACGTTTGTTTGTGTGGGTTCTGGCGTTTCATTTTGCAGAGCAAAGAAAAGTGACACTACCCCCATCCTCCCCTCCCTTGATAAGTATGTCGTAGAAGGCTAGTTTTTAGGGGTGTTTCCCTTAAGATAGACAAGGAACCAAAATCGTAAATACAAATAAGTCAGATCTATAAAACGGACGTGCAAGGAAAAAAAAAAAAGAAGTTCTGGATCAAGACCAAAGTCCAAGAGTGGACGAGCAACCAGAACTTTTCGCAAAGGAGAATATTAAGAAGGAGCATACGTTCATAAAAATCAGGTTTCCATTTTGGGAGGATATATCGATCCATGAACTGCGAGAATCGATATTAATGTGCGACTTTGGCTACACTGGAAAAGATGCTTGGGTCGAATCCATTCCCACTGAGCTAGCAGCCAGGACCCTGCTAACTGCACTAGGCCGACCCCATTCTAACAACATTAGGCACGTGAATCCTCACAAACTTGAACATAAATGCAATCACTTGTGGACAAAAACAGACAGCTGGAGATAATGAACGTTGGCAGCAACAATTGATGACGTTTACCACATAATTCACAGATGAAGTGGAGGGGGAGAGGAAGGGAGAGGATATAGCCAGTGTAATCAAGTTATAGTTAAGCAGGTGGAAATAATCAATCTGTGTTTCTGCTCTCTCTCTCTCTCTCTCTCTCTCTCTCTCTCTCTCTCTCTCTCTCTCTCTCTCTCTCTCTCTCTCTCTCTCTCTCTCTCTCTCTCTCTCGTACATATTTTTGATTTCGTTATTTACGCTTAACTGTTAATGGTTTTCATGGATTCATTTCTTTGTGCGACTTTTCCTTCCTGTGGGATTTTCCATCTTGTTGAATGTTTCATCATTCTTATTTTAAATGGATTTATTGTTGTGTTCCTTTTCTCTTCGCCTCCTTTACTTTCTTTCCTCTTTGTTGACTACATTTTTTTTTATTTGCTCCTCCATGTCTGACTCCTTTTCTCGCTTTTTCTCTCTCCCTCCCTCTGTCTGTCTCTCTTTCTCGTCCTTGCTCTTCTCATAGTTGCGTTAGGTTTGTTTTACCTTGTTGATATACATTTATGGAGCCATCAAAGTGTAGCGGCTAGCCCCGAAAGAATGCGTTAGCATTAAATGGGTACCAGGTAATCCTGGGAAATAAAGGCGACCGGCGCGCTGTCGACCACATCACCCACCGATCGGTGTCGATGGGTCTGTCAAATGTAGGTCTAGCCCTAAGTGCCCAATACGCCCGAATGCGTTGGAAATATAAAATAAAAAAACTTTTGCTGTTTGGAAAAAGCTCCATTTGTCTGTCCATCTTTGTCTGTCTTGCCTGCGCACTTATATGTCTTGTCTGTACCCCAGTCTGCCTATCTGTCAGCCTATCAAATTGTATTTTTTTACTGCTCATTCGTCTTCTATCTATTCATCATCAGTTCTCGTTATGCCTAGTGGCACATGAGGCTTCAGAGAGGACACCACACTGCCAAGATATGTGAAATGTTCTACATTTTCAAGAGTTTGGTTATGTACGGTCACTGGTTGTTGGTTTGGACTGCTTGTCATGATCTTAGTTTTCTATCTGTTGGGTTTTGTCCATTTCTCTGCGATTCTAGTTCTCATCCTCTTCTTTTTCTTCTTTGTTCACCGGCCTTGAGCCATTTGGACTCTGGTTCTGTGCCAGGGCCTGCACATCCGTTTTACTGGCTTCTTTGTGTGAAGTTGGTTGCTCCTTGCCGCCCGGGCAGATGCACTCCGAATTCGAAGGAAGCCCCCAATTAGTCGACTCCTAGATAAACGACTTGGCGTGAGTTGGTTAAGGGCCTATGCTCCATTGGGGGATGGAAAGGCAGAAGAAGAAGACCCAAGTTTTCCGCTGCCTTTACTACTCTGCGTTCTCCCAAGTGACATCGCAGCAGCCAAGCTCCTCTCGAATACAAGCCCTCTAACTCTTCTCTTGAGACCCCATTTTTTTATATGATTGTCAGGGGGCCGCGGGTAAACACCCTCCACCCCCCCCCCCGAGCCCCCCATGGGACCCCGGAACCCACACAGGGATATCTAACACGTGCTACCATCAACTCATATAGACAGACCTGCCGCCCATTATTCTACTGCTGATCCACCCATTGACGACACACAACTTATTTCACCCTATATTATTTAGTGCCGTAATGCTTCCAGCGCTAGAACTCTGCATTTCCAATCGTTTCCGTCTTACTCACTCTCACTTTCCCCCTACTCCTCACAGAAACTTCATCTGTAATGAACCTCACAATCTCCCACGACGGCATTCGAAAACAGAAAGAAGCCAATCTCGTGCTCCTTCTCGTTCCCACGAGAAGGCGGCCATTTTCAGCGACTCAGCATCTCGCAACCTTGCCAAAGGTCAGCAGCCAATCCGCCATGTTTTTCTGTAGCAGCCGCCATGTCAAACACGAGAGGATTTTGTTTGTGCGGAGCCGGATGATGGGCTCTACAGCCCTGGGTGGGGTAATTGCTTTCTAGGATCTTGTCAGGGCTTGTCAGGGCCCCGTCAGGGCTTTGTCGGGGCCCTCGAGGGGCACTTCCGAGATGAAAAGTTTGTGTATTAGTCGTTGCTATGTAAATAAATCTCTTCTCTCCTGCTCTCTTTCTTTTTACCATGTTTTTCTGTATTTATTTCTCGTTTCTTTCTTTTTTTATTTATTTATTTATTTTTTTCTTTCTTTCTTTCCTTTCTTTTTTTTCTTTCTATCTTTATTTCCATTCTTCTTTCTTTCTGTCTTTCTTTCTCCTATTATTCCTTCTGGTTATTTTCAAATTATTTTTTTTAAATACGTTTGTCAAAATTTTCCTCACAACTTTTCGATCTTTTATGTCAATCTTTTTTTTCTTTTTTTTGAGAGTCTAATGTTGATCTCGTCGTCAGCGATGACTATCTGAGATAAGGTACTGCTAGGATAAGTGAATCTATCGACTACATTTAGGATGACTATCTGAGATAAGGTACTGCCAGGATAAGTGAATCTATCGACCACATTTAGGATGACTATCTGAGATAAGGTACTGCCAGGATAAGTGAATCTATCGACTACATTTAGGATTAATCTCTGAGATAGGTCACTGCCAGGATAAGTGAATCTATCGACTACATTTAGGATTAATCTCTGAGATAGGTTACTGCCAGGATAAGTGATCTATCGACTACATTTAGCTTTTGATAATTCACAGTGATAGTGGGATCACAGTAAATTTTTTCCGAGAGCTGGTTAATAGATAACAATAGTTTGATGAGTGTTAATAATTAGCGTAAAGTTGTTACAGATTTCAGAAATCTGTAAATGATGTGCTTCATACTGACCTCAGAGCTGGAGTTTAGAGTGCAGTAGTCATCAAAGAGAAAAAAGGTCCTTTATTGTAATTGTTTCAGTTTTTGTTTTGGCCCCAAGTCTCCTCAAATTAAATAAGTTGCCATCTGTACGGTAATTTAAGTCAACTCCTGGATCGTCATTATCAAAGGCATTGTCAAGCATTGCAGTAAATGTCATACTGACCAAATCTGGCGCAAGCACTCATCCCTGCTTTAGACACGTCTCCATTTCTCACAAGGTAGATATTTCATAGAAATACTTTGTGTATCATACAAATGCGGGCGTGTCATTGAAATGAAAAATCTGTCGTAGAAATGGAAGATTGGTTACTCATAGAAATCAAGACGTGCGTAGACATTGAAGTTATGTTATAGAAATGGGTAATGTTTCAAAGAAATGCTAGGTATATGATAGAAATGCTAGGTATATGATAGAAATGCTAGGAATATCAGAGAAATCGAGAAATGTCGTAGAAATGGAATTTATGTCATAGCAATGGGTGCTATTTCATAGAAATACTAGGTATATCATAGAAATTGAGACATATCATAAGAATGGAAAATGGATCATAAAAATGGACGTATTTCAAAGGAATGTTCGGTATATCATTGAAATAGAAAGATATATCATAGAAATGAAAGATGT
>CAJHNH020000159.1:217500-282500 GCA_905116865.2 Candidula unifasciata
ATATCTGAGGGAGGGAAGAAGAAAAAAATAAGTGCACCACAAAGAATAGTAATTTTAAATAATAAAGTCAGATGAAAACCAAGAGAAAGAAATGTTAGCATAAAAAAAGAGCGAATGAGAAGAGGAGCTGTTGACGGCCAGCAGCAGCTTCGGCAGACTTTAAACTAATGTCTGGAATCTAAGTGGTATCTCCCTGCTGACCAAGTTAAACGTTTACAGAGCTGTAATTCTTCCACTACTGCTCTACGCTTGCATAACAGGGAGTGTTTCAGCGGCATGCTGAAAAGCTACATCAGTTTCATATAACCTGTCTCAGAAAGCTGCTCAAAATCAATGTATTAAAGATATGATCCCAAATACTGTGATTCTTGATAGATCAACGCTGCCTGGCATCCTCACGATACTGAAAAATCATCACCTGCGTTGGGTTGATCACCTAGCCAGCATGACATACTGCAGCCTCCCAAAGAGAGTATTTTATGGCGAGTTCTAGCGAGGGAAGAGAACCAAAGGAGGACAGAAAAGGCGCTATAAGGACACTCTCAAAACTGCTTTCAATTCTTTTGGCACCCTCGAGACCAAAGAAGATTCTGGACTGTTTCCTCATTACAGGGAAATCATATGTGTCAGGAAGGGTTGAAACTGCACGAGACAGAAGGTTGTGGACAGTCACGACTACCAACACCATATGGTATGGACAGTAAGAAAAAGTCAGTGAATTGATTATGAATGTCCAAATGTATTCTGTTGGGAACAATCCAAATTGCCAATATGGGGGACAAATTGAATTGCGCCACGTGACTGCGAACTCTGCACCCTCCAAATGGCCGACGTTTATCCACGGTCACAACTTCCGGCAGTTTTCATGGCGCCAAATCACAGGGGGAAGTGACGCCACTTGATTGGAAATGCCTGATTCGTTCTGCGTTGTCAATTTACTGGATACAAATCTTTCCTGCCAAGTGGGTCTGTGTGTGTGTGCGTGTTTGTGTGTGTATGAGGGGAGAAGGGGTGGACGTGGCTCTCTGTGTAACACAGTGTGTGTGCCTATGTGGGTTTGTAAGTGTGTATGTGTGCATATGTGTGTGTGTTTGTGTGTGAAATCTTTGTTAAACAAATGTATTGTAACAGTATATATGCAATTATTAGTGTGTTGAATGTCGGTTTTAATTTATGGGAACCGGGTCTTCCATCCTTCAGAAAGAGGGAGGTTTATGAGAGCGCAGATGGCTGAAAAGGCCAATCCAAGTACGGAAAGTTGTTGTCAAGTGTGGACTTGGGATTTTGCCACATCAGTTTTAGGATCCGGTTTATGTTGTTTTCTAATTTGTCTTTGTTGAACTGCTGCTGCTGTTGTGATCGCCTTACAAACCGCAGCTCCTTGACGAAGAGATGCCCGCCAGGATCATTGGTCGCGTAAAGTGATTTTCTGTGGATAGGGAACAAGGCCAAAGATCTTAAATGATATCTTAAGATTATCCTTGAAACGCTTCTTTTTGTCCACCTTGCAAACGTCGTCCTTCTGTGTAGTACACCTTAGAACAGGGTTATTTCACTGGCAGCCGGCGGCCCAACTGTGGCCCGCAGAGGCCTAGCAAGTGGTCCACTGATCACCTGCCAAGTATTAATGATCTTTTTGTGCTAAGGCTTAGGCTATTGGCAATTCGCCTTTTCCCAGAATTATAAACCTGAGTAAATTTGCTCGAATGGCGCTGCCGTAGAAGATCCTTTTAAGCAGTCGTTTGTCTGATTTGCGGACTTCACTACTGCCTAGCTAGTTGCGATTGTGTATAAGCCGGGCAGGTCAGCTATTCCAAGGGTAACAGTATCAGGGACTTTTGTTCTTATATCACGTTAAGCAGCTTCCTTAGACAAACGGTGTGGACGCGATTTAGCCTCTTCTCATGCTGCTGGTACACAGTCCATGTTTCACATGCAGATGGAAGGACTGAAAACCGCATTTGTCCTATATTTGTGTAGCTTTGTTTGCACACATGTGCTATTTCTGCTCCAAACGTTTAACATATTTGTCTGCCCGGCTCGCTAGCGTAGTTGGTTAAACCTGACTTTTGTGGTGACCAGGTGACGAACTCCTTGTGGTCCGGGTTCATGCCCGGGGTTAGGCAGAAAAGCCACATTTCTACCAGAATTACAGTACCTATCAAGGAATCAAGGCCGAAGGGCTGCAATATCCATAATACCGAGCAGCAGCAGCAGCAGTTGTCGTAGTAGTAGTAGTAGTAGTAGTAGTAGTAGTAATAGTAGTAGTAGTAGTAGTAGTAGTAGTAGTAGTAGTAGTAGTAGTAGTAGTAGTAGTAGTAGTAGTAGTGGTAGTAGTAGTAGTAGTAGTAGTAGTAGTAGTAGTAGTAGCAGCAGCAGTAGTTTAGCAGTAGTAATATGGTAGTAGCAGTGGTGGTAGTATTAGCAGTATAGTAGTAGTAGTAGTAGTAGTAGTAGTAGTAGTAGTAGTAGTAGTAGTAGTAGTAGTAGTAGTAGTAGTAGTATTTGTAGTAGTAGTAGTAGTAGTAGTAGTAGTAGTAGTAGTAGTAGTAGTAGTAGTAGAGGTAGCTGATAATTAAGCATTAAAATATCATTATTCGAAGGTAGGACATGAACATAAACTGCGAATCCCTTGTTAAGAAATACAACGATTCTTCCTGCGTCTACTGGTGGCCGCTGATGTCTAATAGAAGAAGTAGCAGCAGTATCAGTATCAGTAGTAGTGGTGGTGGTAGTAGTAGTAGTGTTTATTGATAACTTAGCAGTGAAAATAGCATTATTCGTGGGTGGGACACGTATAAACATCTAACCCCTGGTTGAGATATATATAACGATTCTACTGGTGTCTTCTGGCTGGCCGTTGTACTAACATCATTTGTTGCTAACGCTATTTATAGCATCCTATTGCTCTTCAGATTTGTAAAGAAAAGACACCAGACCCTTCAACCCCATTGTCCCTGACAGTAGATATACACATACATAACCCCCTTGACGTGTACATAGACGCTGTGTACTGTCCCGAACGCTGTCCCCAAACGAGGTCTCAACCTGTCTGGAAATCTCCGAGACTGGAGATACGAAACTGTGTTTGCTCATTTTGAGTTTATTGCGTCCAGATCTGGAATCGGAGCAAACCTTGGGGTCAAAAGTCATGAAATATTAAAATCTCAGAGCGTTTTTCCCCATGGCGAAGCAGGGTTTCTTTCGTGCCGTGGACTCCAGGTCTGGTGACTTCGCTGCTACATAAGGGGAGCAGTTATTCTTAACCCTTCCATTACCAGGAAACTCGTTATACGTTTACTGATAAATCCATACGTGGTACACGCAGGCTCACGACCCCCTGTCTACACGGCCCCAAAAGGTTGTAAAACAGACACTAGTGACAGCTTTCAAACTACTACTCTACTGCTACTACTATCACTGCCAATCGCTGCCTATTTTTTTTAACCACTGTTGCGATATAGGCCGGGGTGGGGAGGGGGTGGGGGTGGTCTTTTTTATTTTGTCGCCGAACGAAAAAAATTCCCAGCCTTACCGAGGATTCGAACCTGGGCATCCCGCTTGAGAGACCAGCATTCTAACCGTTCGGCCAGCCGCTTCTCACTAATACCACCAGCACCACTATTACTATCACTTCTCCTCCTATATTATTGTAGCATCAACAATAAATGGCGTGATGTTTGAGTAGTAAAAGGCGAAAGCGTAGTGACTGATTTCGGGCCTGATATTTTTTCCCTTTACAACTGACCTGGAATCCCACGTCTACCCAGATTTAAAAAAAAAAAAGAAAGATATAAATCCGAACGAAAAGTATATTAGCAAGCTTCACATTATAAGAAATACAAACAAAACCCTGAACGTTCCGGCTATTGAGACTTCTTCAGCACATACAAATTAAACAATACTACATAGTTACACAAAATCACTTAGCTGGTATCTAGATGCGGCCAGGTCGGTTGTTACTCAGCAGAATCAAAATCTAACCTAGTCTGAAAAAGAGATTCTATGTTATGTCGTGGGAAGTACAGACGATCGGGCCGATGCAGACCACATCCCTCACCGAACGTTCATTTGGTCTATGTAAATATGAGTCTAGTCTAAGGCGTATAGGGCATATAGGGCTAGACCTATATTTTTATAGACCAATCGGCACTGGATGGGTGTTGTGGTCAGCATCACGCCGGTCGCCTTTACTTTCCCGGGACTGCACCCGGTACCATTCAAGGCTGGGTCGACCTGGGAGCCAAGGTCATTTTTGGACAAAGTCCGGCTCCACCAGGGAGCGAACCCACGACCTTCCGATCCGCGGCGAGCGTCTAGCCGCTAGGCCACGGCGACTCCCTATCATCCTATGCTTGATGTAAAACTCTCGTAATAATTGTCATTATTTACCTATAGTGCCCGTTGTAGTGTGTAACAGTAGTAGTAGCAGCATTATCACTGTTGCTTTCCGTGTTTCCTCCAATGCGTAAGATTGCTATTCGTATCTTTATTCAACCGGGAAGGCTAACCCGGTCAATAAATGCCCGCAGAAGTCGAATGTGTTGGCTGAAAGGTGCAAATATCGCAGCCATGCTGTAAACGGACACAACGCAATTACATCTTCGGATGAACGCAGAAGAAGAAGAAGAAGAAGAAGAAGAAGAAGAAGAAGAAGAAGAAGAAGAAGAAGAAGAAGAAGAAGAAGAAATAGAAGTATCTTTATTCTCCCGGGGGGTGGGGGTGGGCTGAGTGGTCTCGAGGTATGGCATCCGCCCCGAGTGCTGGAGGTCCCGGATTCAAACTCCGGTGAAGGCTAGGATTTTTTCACGTCAACTTTTAGTAACTGTCCCTGATCTCTGGGTAGTAAGACTGGTCGCTCATGTGTATTGTGGCGCACTTAAAAACCCATTTGGCAGTTGTAAATCGAAAAAAGTAGGCTAAAGGCGTTGCCCGGGCAAAATTTGGAGTAAAAAATCTACCCAAAATATTTTCAGGATCTTCGCCGATGCAACGGAGTTCGTGCATTGCGTTGAGAACCTTCAGACTCAGGCTTGAGTTAAAAGTAGAACGGAGGACACATGATTTGTAACTTTGAACCTTTGAATAAACTTAAAAACATATAAATATATGCTATGGCACTTAAACTTAAATTCTCTGTGTGTGTTCCAGGGTCCCACTGTGGGCAAAACCAGAAGAGATCCATTGCCTTCGTAAAAATGAATGACGTTGGAGTCGACTAACTGGGGGTTTTCCTTCCAAGTCGGAGTGCGTCTGCCTGAGGGGCAAGAAACCAACAAATAAGTCAGATTTGTAAAACGGATGTTCACGCAACAGTTATGTTGTGGAACAAGTCTGGAGTCCAGAGGTGGATAAACAGCCAGGACTTTCTGCTGGGGATTACAGCCGGTGAACGCGAAGAAGAAGTAGACATCTTTATTCGTGTTCATAAACAATTATCATACCAAATTATTTCACGGGACTTCTGTTAGGATAGAAAACATTCTTTAGTCACGCCATGAGAAGGAGTACATCGTGATGATGGGAAAGTTGGAGGGGAAAAGAGGCAGAAGGAGACCAAAGGTGAAGAGGGTAGACAGTCTAGCATCATGACTTAAAAGATCATCTGTGTCAGAATTTATTGAAAATACACGAGACAGAAGGTCGTGGATGGACATGACTACCAGCGCCACACGGCATGGACTAGAAGAAGAAGATACAGAACGCGGACCAGCTTGGTCCCAGACATTGAGTCCCAAACAGCAGAGATTGTGACATCGGGTCTTTGTGGACAATACTGAGCACTATTTGAGGGAGATTAACATCATTGCTCCATAAACAAACATGTCGCGAAATGGGACTAATTAAGGATTTTCTGAAATCGGAAGGGTTTAGGCGGAAAATACACACATCGCAGCCACGCTGTAAACCACCCTACACCGTACCAACAGCCCTGTTAAAGGTGAATGCCGAAGAAGGAGAATGTCACAGAACCAACAGGGACCCTCCTTGGTACCCAAAAGAGACCAGCATACTGCAGTATCCGCTAGAACGACTTCCCTCGTATTTCATTAATGGCTAATAAACTCAAAAATAGCCTGGCCATCTGACCCTGGTCGTGACCTAGGGGGACATAACCGAACAACAGGAAATGAGGAAGACACTCGCGGAGCTAGGGTGGATACATCCATTGTCCGGGGGATCGCGGCCAGCCAGGGGTTCTTAAGACCCTTCTTACATACTAATGACATTTCCAGTAGGACGTGCAGAAGAACTTGAGAGCGGAAGTAAGGATTCCTTGACACCAGGACTTCATTTCCTTCACCAAACTACTGCCGATGGTTGTTGAATGTGTGACTATTATCTCCTTGGTACATTTACTGCCGTGCTCTAGTTTTCTTTATACCGGTACAGTTAACGTCGACTTAGTTTCCGTGCTCCCTCCTTCTCCACATTAGCATCATTATCAACACAGCCACCACTACCACCCCATCATCATCATCATCATCATCATCATCAACATCATTGATTCGGTCAACTTATTTTGGGTCATCCTCATTCTCCCCCATCATCATTGTTACCACTACCCGCCTTCTTCTTCTCCTCCTCCTCATCTTTGTTTTTGCCATCTTAGTTGTTGTCATCCTCCTTACCCGCATTATAATTGTCACTGTTGTCAATATCCCCATCATGGTCGTCGTAATTTTCGTGATACTCCATCTTCACATCATCAGTGGTATCATCGTCAATTAGTTAGTTAGTTAGTTAGTTAGTTAGTTAGTTAGTTAGTTAGTTAGTTAGTTAGTTAGTTAGTTAGTTAGTTAGTTAGTTAGTTAGTTAGTTAGTTAGTTAGTTAGTTAGTCTGCAAATTAGCCTCATTGCCCATCGAACCATTCCATAAGTGCTCGGATCCCCTTCTCAGTAAATCCCGCAGCGTGTAGCGGCTGACAACACCAAACTTATGGTGGTTTCTCCATCTTGTCTGGCTTCCTGCACAGTGCTCTTGTCTGGCAACACCCCTTTTAACATGCTGTTCTTGATTTAAAGTCATTACCTGGTTCCGGCAAAAGTCTTTCTTATCATATTCTGAATATCTGCCTGGCTCATGGCTCGTCCGCCTCCACAGTAGCTTTACCTGCAAGCTTATCAGGTTGCCCATTTCCTTTCATGCCTGTGTGCCTGGCACAAATACGAGTATGAATCAGATTTATGTCAGACTCGAGCGATCCAGAGACTCCAACTTCTGCCTTCGGACCCAGCCCATGTCTGTCTTTCTGAGCGTACTCACTGTGTCACTGAGAAAGCATGCGCGGGAGAAAGCCTGTGTCTCCAGCTATATTATTGCTTTGATCACCGCTGTGTCCTCCAAAGTCTTATTTCTCCGTGGTCAATGAACCAGCACCAGAATCTCGCCTAACAATTTTAACTCCAACCTGACATCATCGTCATTGATAACATAGATATAGTTGACGCCACCCTGCTGTCCCACAGCATCTGTCTGGTAATCCGTTAATCTTAGTTTCAGCTACATAGCAGACGGGTCACCCCATCATTTCTCCGCTCCTGTGCCAACGAAAAACACACAGAATGTTTATCACAGTCCCTTTTGGAAAGATTAACATCGTCAAAATCATCACCATGGCTGACGTAATCTTCGTTTCCATGTCGTGCCTGCCCTGTGAATGCAGAAGAGTTCTGGATGCAGGTGTATTCAGAAGACAGTGTTATTGGCAAGGCTGCATTCTCAGCGTACGCTTACATTAAAAAAAACATACAGGAGCAAACTTTCAGGGTCAAGTGATTTGAGAGTAAAAGTAACTAAATTTCCCATCTACATAAAGGAATTATTGAACAATTCATCCAAATAGTTTCATTCATGAACAATTCATCCAAATAGTTTCATTTCTGAACAATTCATCCAAATAGTTTCATTCATGAACAATTCATCCAAATAGTTTCATTTCTGAACAATTCACCAAAATAGTTTCATTCATCGCATTCAAGACAACTTAACATTAAATGTGCACTGTTTCTTTTCTTCTTCTCCTAAGCATTCAGACTGCTGTAAGGGTAGGTGTGCCGCGAAATCAAAATGTTGGTATATATTTATATATATATATATATGGTTTGTGTGTAATGTGCGTGTGTTTGTTTGTGTCTTTCTTCGCCGTGGCACCCTTGTATATATACTGATTGTAGAGAGGACAAACTATGAAATACATACAAGAAGACTGCTTTAAAGTGGTGTAAACATCGGTGCCAACACGGAGAGTTGACTTTATGGTCCATCCATCTTTAGCACAAGCCACTGATAAGACTAATAAATGATTTCACAGAACATCAAAACATCAAACGGTTTCGTCATCTGGTCACAATGGAATAAAATAAGCTAACAAGTAGAATGTCCTACATGAGAACAGTAGGGTTCAGGTTAAGAGCCGACCAAGAAAGACATTGGTAGAGGGAGTTAAACAGACACTACAGAAAAGTAAAAAGACAATACCACAAACTACGCAACCAGCAAAAGATAGGGATGTTTTTCGCTCATAATGGAATAAAGCTAGCTGCTAGAGTGTATTACACGAGAACAGCAATCAACAAGGCAAGAGGTAGACCAAGAAAGATATAAGAGAAATGAGTAAAACAGATACTACGTAAATGCAATATGACATTAACACAAACCATACAACTAGCAAAAGACAAGAAACTACATATAAATACAGTCTAAAAGGTAAAGGTGAGAGGATGTACTTCATTGCACCGGGTTTTATCACATATGGCTCAGTCTCTCTCTCTGAAAAACATCTAGCTGCCGAGAGCGTCTCACAGAGCACGACCTAAGTAGCTACGGCAACGATTTCCAGAGATCTCCGTAAAAATAGCTCTCATGAACTGAACGGCGCCGCCGTGAAACGAACCGACGACCTTTAGAGCGCGAGGCAGACGTCTTGACCAGCTCGCCACGGAGACCTCCGCACAGTTTGCTATGCTTGATGGCAGAGCTATTCAACTGGCGGCCCTCAGAGTTAATCAAGCCCGCATCGGCCTAGCAAGTGGCCTGCTGATCATTGCCAGTTATATTGGATTAACGGTCGTTCTGGGACTGGTGCCTCAGGACCGTGACATTCCTCGTTTTCAAAATTATGGCCTCCTAGTAAACTTAGTGGTATAGCCAGGTTTTACGGCATAAACAGTAAGTAGGACACAAGTAGAAGTTACTTTATGACTGTCGACCAGACGCTCGTTGCCGGCCTCTTCTTCTTCTCCTCCTTCTCCTCTTCCACCCACCCCCTCCCCCTCTCCTTGTTCTAATCTTCTGTTTCACGGTCATCCTATTGTATTCACCTCTTCTCTGATTCATTTGTTGTGGTGTCTTTTTCTTTTTTTTAATCCTTTATTTTTATTGAATTAGTACGTTCTAGATCAAAATAATTCTAGTAAAACCATTTTCACCCATGAACGCAAGGAACAAAGGAGAGGAATAAGAAGAATTTGGAAGAAGAAGAAGAAGAAGAAGAAGAAGAAGAAGAAGAAGAAGAAGAAGAAGAAGAAGAAGAAAAAAAAGAAGAAGAAGAAGAAGAAAAAGAAAAATAATAATAAGAAGAAGAAGAAGAAGAAGAACTAGTTGATGATGATGGTGATGATGATGATGATGTAATTCTCAAATTTTCTCAGTGTGAGTCCTATCCAGTGTCAACGTCTTTTCCTCGCCTCGTCATTGAGCGGAATATTACCCAACCCCTCCCCACCCCTTTTCCTGTTTCCACCCCCATATACTACAACGTTCATCCTAAAGACACACGACTACCCAGAGAAGACAGCTCGGCAGTTTTGGGACATCAACAAAAATAATCAGACAAACAGGAAGTCTTTGATTGTCAGCCACGCTTCGTTCTAGTGACACGTGCCACAACCTCGGCCATCGTTTCTGATTGGCTACAAACATGATTAGAAGCAATTCTTGCAAGAACGATCCGTTATTAAGAATGGACGTGTCCAAAATGACGTAACTTCCGGTCCCTCATTGATGTGACAAGAACAGATTTACTGAGAGCATTTTTGAGAACAGTTTTCGATTCCGAGCAAAAATTGTGACAGAAAAATCATGTGTAATCACTGACCTTGAGCGAACCTTCACAATGCTGTGATTTGATGTCCACACTTCGGATTTGTCAAACTCAATCCGTCTCTAAATTCTGCAGAACTTGTGCCATGTGTGTTAGAGCGGCTCTACGCAGTTGTCTTAAATACTTACTGATTTTCCCCAACTCTTTTTCTTATTCTTCTGCCTGTCTATCCCCCAATGGAGCACAGGCCCTCAACCAACTCACGCCAAGTCGTTCTATCCTTCACCATTGCATGGAGCTCTCCCCATGTCCTCACAGTCTTTCTAACTTCATTCTCCAGCTCACTTCTCCATGTGTTTTTTGGCTTTCCTTTATTCCTATGCCCCTTTGGATTCCAATGCAAAGACATTCTAGTTATGTTGTTCTCGTGTTTTCTCAGTGTGTGTCATATCCAACGACAGCGTCTTTTCCTCACCTCTTGGTCCACTGGAGCCTGTTTAGTTCTCTCCTAAAGCTCTACATTAGTTATTCTATCATACCATTTAATTCTCTCTATTCTGCGCAGGCACCAGTTAATGAATGTCTGTAATGTATTAGTAATTGCCTTAGTTGTTCTCCATGTTTCCGCCCCATACAATAGTACTGATTTGACATTAGAATTAAAAAATTTTGGTTTAGTATTTCTTTTAATTTCATTTGACCTGCGCAAATTCCCTAGTGCTATGAAAGCCCCTCTTGCCTTTTGAATTCTTATTTTTATATCTCTATCAGTTCCTCCATCTTTATCTACATTACTGCCCAAATAGGTGTACGACTCCACGTCTTGGAGTGGGGTGTCATTAAGAGAAACCACACTACTATTTGCCTGATTTATTCTCATTATCTTTGTCTTTCCTTTATGGATTTTCAGACCAAGCTGCTGTGATTTCCCCACCTCAGCTGCTACATTATCTGTATGTTTTAGCGTAGATATGCAAACAATTAAACAACAACGTACCTCGGAGTCATAGTACAATTGCCAGTGAGGCAGGGAACGATAACTGCACATAAATAAGCCAGTAAAACGGATGTACACGCAAAGCTCAGGTCCACGTGAGGGCCAAAAGTCCAAATGGACGAACAACCGGGACTTTCCGCCGGAATTCATAGCCGGTGAACAAGAAAAAGAAGAAATTTATAAAAACACATTTTTTATTTTTAACTAGCTGTACCCGGCCACGCGTTGCTGTGGCCCAGATTGGTGAAATGGAGAGGAAAGAAAATAGCTCTCAGCTAACAGTATCTGTCATACCCCTCTCCTCTCCCCTCGACGCAGTCATATTTCCCTCTCCGAAGGATTGAAAAATCTTCCATGGTGAAATTATTAAAATAGAAATAGTTAAGAAATAAGAACTTTAAAATAATATTTTAAGCTCTCTCAGCTAATTGTGTCCGGCATAAACCCCCCCCCCCCCTCCCTTCCTCCCTCCCTCCAACCATATCATCTTCTCCGAAGGTTGGGAAAGTCTCTGTGTAACGAAATATTGTAACTAAATTGTGCTTTGCATCCGTGTCTACCCAGACTTAAATAGGTAGTATTAACTTGTACAGAGAAGTAAATGTAGCCAGTGTAACAGCTACCACATTACCCATCTAGTACCATTACTACTGCAACCACAACCACCACCACCATCACAACAACAAAAACTGTCACTATAGTCTGTGTAGGTCGGTGTAGAAAAGAGGAGTTAGCGCCGCATGCTGTCGCCACGGACTATTTAGTTTTATTTTGCCCCGGACATGGGGGGGGGGGGGGCTTCATCACGTAACCAGTGATGGAACCCATAGTGAAAAGTACACTATACTCACGAATAGGGGAGAAAAATACCCCGCACCCGTCATCTCTCCCTCTCCGAGGGAACGATTTTTAACTGAATTTGGCATCCGTGTCCACCCAAACTAAACTGGACTGTAAGCCATCTTAGTTAACAGTTTCTGTAATCACCGAATTGTTTTTGATCGAGAAGCGTCGCGGGGAGGCCAATTAAGACTTAACTGAAATCGGATGTCTTTGGGCGAAAGGCGCAGATATCGCAACCTAGCTGTAAACCACAACACAACGTGGCAACCACCCTTTTAGGGGAAAAAGAACAATTATCACTCAGCAGGGAATCGAACACCGGTCAAACGAGTCAAGGATGACATACTTACAACTTCACTACCGACGACTGAAGAGTTTAGGTCAGATATCGCAGCCTAGCTATAAACCACAACACAAGGTGCCAACGGCCCTCTCGAGAGCGAACGAAGATTACCCGTGACATGACCATTGAGCATCACGTCGCCGCTGTCGCAGGCTATCTGTAAACCCCAAAACCGAAAAAGGCGTTGATATCGCAACCTAGCCATAAACCACAATACAACGTGCCAGCCACCCAGGTGAGGGCTTAAAAAAATTAAATCACTTAGCGAGGAATCGAACGCGGCTCACCTGCATGATAGGTAGAATAGTTAACAACTACGCTATCAAACACTCAAGCAAATAGTGGAAATGAAATTATATAAAAATGCAAAGTTCAATAAGAGCTCAGCAGTCAAATATGGCCGATCACATAAAAACAAATCCGGGCCTGAAACGAAACAAATAATGATTTGACCGTTGCTGGAGCTACGTTGTTCGTGGTGTGTGCAATTTTCTGACAAAAAAATCACGCTTGGAGTCAAAGACAACGTTGTGTGCAAATTTGAAAGCAATCGGTTCAGTAGTTTCCGAGTTTTTAGCTGACATCATCGGAAAATTAACATTTTTATTAATATAGATAAGTTTGTTGTTTGATTTGTTTTTCTTGATAGCTTAGATATTAGCGTGATGCTACTACAGTGAGCAGTTGAGCTACATATACATTTCGGATGTCAAGTCACTAAGAACATTTCCCGAATGACCTGTTCAAAATGAAAACATATTGTAAGTAGAAACACTAGGGCAAAGTATTCTCTTCTTACTCAATAGTAATGCCAGGGAGGAGACAGCATCTAGAACTGATCTATGTTGGGTCTTGTAGAAGTCCAAGGATAATTGCTCACTTAAACAGAAGAAGAAGAAGGAGAATAAGAAGACGAAGAAGAAGAAGGAAAAGGTGGCAGAGAAAATGAGAATGAAGAGGAAGAGAAAGAGCAAAAACAACACTAGAAATAAAGACATTGTGGCACCCAGTATATTCATCTAGCCTGGAACAGTAGATATGAATCAAAATAAGGTCACATAAAATGGCGCTCTGGTAAAACTAAGAAAGGGGAGATCACAAGAAAGTAAAAGTGGGAATTTAGGGTTACTTCCTCTGATTTATGGCCCCTGCCATTACCACGTGTCTAGTTCTCATTGTCAAAAATTGATGTTTGCGATAACTTGGAGAGGGTATCAATAACTAGATCGACGTGAACATATAACAGATAAATATTTACAGCATTCTCAACACGGAGAAATACTTAAGCCATCTCTGTGAGAATGTAATGTTAGATTTATTACATAAACTCTTACTTCCCAATCCTCGACTGCCATTATTGCAAATGAGTTTCCGGTTGCCAGGTTTCTTAACTCTGATTAGCCAAAGTAGAATATTTTATGCAGACGAAATATTATCGGAACTGGCAAATTGATGCCGCCGTTAAATGTGCCAAGTTTATTTTGAACAGCTGCCAGGAATATGTGTCTGGTTTTTGTTAGGTTAAAACTTATGTTCTCATAATTTAAACAGTTCTGACTTCTGAAGTTAAAATTGAGAGGACCGACTTCCTAGCATCGGGTTTCAGCCCATATAGCTCAGTCTCTCGTTAGAACGGCTAACGACCTGCCAAGAGCGTCGCACAAAGTACGGACTTGGTAGCTCCGACGGCTATTCCAATGCATCTCCGTAAAACTTTTACTCCTGAACTGAAACGAACCCACGATCTCAGGGTGCGAGGCAAACGGCTTTGCCATGGATAATAAAGCAGTTTATCAACTGACCCGCTATCTACTTATCCATTGACCTGCCTGCTTGTCTATGTATCTGTCTGCCGGACCTTTTCCCCCGACTGCCTGCTGGACTACACACCTTCTATCTACCCACACATACACAAGCTCTATATAGCCGGCGACTGGGAGGGGAGGATGGATAAGAGTTAGAATTTTATATCTGCCAACAGATGCCAGCTAAATTAAAATTATGGTCTAAGAGTATACATTTGACATCACTGAACAATATAAAGAAAGAAGGAAAGAAAGAAATGAATGAAAGAATGAATGAATGAATGATTGAATGGAGAAAATAAAACATATGGACAGACAGCAAATGAAAAAAGGGAAAATAAAATAAACAGAGAAAGAGAGAGTGACAGAGAAAGAGAGAGAGAGAGAGAGAGAGAGAGAGAGAGAGAGAGAGAGAGAGAGAGAGAGAGAGAGAGAAATAAACAAAGAAAAAAGAAAAAAGAAAAGAAGAAAGAAAGAAAGAAAGAAAGAAAGAAAGAAAGAAAGAAAGAAAGAAAGAAAGAAAGAAAGAAAGAAAGAATAAAAAGGCACTGACTCAGTGAACACAGACATCTCCACAGACCTTTGAGCAACAAGCCATCGATTAGCACAAACAACCACTCCCTGATCGCAGTCTACTCGAGCCGCTCCCCAAACAACCACTAGTGTTTGCAGATGCAAATGTTTGACGTGGACGCCGCCACTACAGCCAGATAACAAGAGAGAAAGAGGAACTAAGGGCCAAGTGGCTGTGCATAATTCAATGTTGTGTAGGAAGGGACATAATGAATTTATGTGTGACAGAGCCTGGTCAGGACAAAGAGGATAGCTGGTGAGTGGTCAAGATGGGACCGGGTCAAGGATGTGTCCCATTACTTTGAGGTGGATGGACCAGATGGTCAACGATTGAGCCGAGAAAGAACAAAGAGGGCAACATATATGCCGAACCTAAACACACTGTAGTGTGTACAGACTATCAGTTGGAACTCTCAGATCTTCAGAAAACACTCCATCCAGAGCAAATCTCCAACCGACTTTTTCTTTCTTTATAAAATGTGACCAGACTTTTGCAGGGCTCTCAAAATGACCATGATAAAACCCCTAGAAATGTTCTAACAGATGATCATAAGAGAGGTCAATGGGTTTTCTTTTTTGTAAACTGCTTCTGGCAATCTACATGTACTGGAACCAAGAATCGTGTCCCTGCAGCGTGGCACTGGAAAATGCTGAGCATGTGCTCCAACACTGTCAACAGTATGCTGACAACAGAGACGCAATCTGGCATGTTCCAACCACAATGAAGACAAAACTGTATGGTACACGAGAGGATATGGAATGCACGATAACTTTCATAAAGGCTACCGGCCTCCTGATATAAGTTTTCTGACAGAAGGATCGAAGAAGAAGACGAAGAAGAAGACGAAGAAGACGAAGAAGAAGACGAAGAAGAAGACTGGAAAGAGATCACCAGGTAATCAGGCAATTGAATCGCAGTTCCAACCCTATAGGAGACGAATCATTCAATAGTTGCTCCGTTCCTGTGCCAACAAACAAAACTACAGAATTGTCACCACTGTCACTTGTGACACACAAAATTGACACACGACTGTGGAGGTGGATAGATAGATAGATAGATAGATAGATAGATAGATAGATAGATAGATAGATAGATAGATAGATAGATAGATAGATAGATAGATAGATAGATAGATAGATAGATAGATAGATAGATAGATAGATAGATAGATAGATAGATAGATAGATAGATAGATAGATAGATAGATAGATAGATAGATAGATAGATAGATAGATAGATAGATAGATAGATAGATAGATAGATAGATAGATAGATAGATAGATAGATAGATAGATAGATAGATAGATAGATAGATAGATAGATAGATAGATAGATAGATAGATAGATAGATAGATAGATAGATAGATAGATAGATAGATAGATAGATAGATAGATAGATAGATAGATAGATAGATAGATAGATAGATTAGATAGATAAGATAGATAGATAGATAGATAGATAGATAGATAGATAGATAGATAGATAGATAGATAGATAGATAGATAGATAGATAGATAGATAGATAGATAGATAGATAGATAGATAGATAGATAGATAGAGATAGATAGATAGATAGATAGATAGATAGATAGATAGATAGATAGATAGATAGATAGATAGATAGATAGATAGCTGGATAGATAGATAGATAGATAGATGGATAGCTGGATAGATAGATAGATAGATAGATAGATAGATAGATGATAGATAGATAGATAGATAGATAGATAGATAGATAGATAGATAGATAGATAGATAGATAGATAGATAGATAGATAGATAGATAGATAGATAGATAGATAGATAGATAGATAGATAGATAGATAGATAGATAGATAGATAGATAGATAGATAGATAGATAGATAGATAGATAGATAGATAGATAGATAGATAGATAGATAGATAGATAGATAGATAGATAGATAGATAGATAGATAGATAGATAGATAGATAGACAGATAGATAGATAGATAGATGGATAGATAGACAGATAGATAGATAGATGGATATTTAAATAGATGGATAGATATGCATGCAAATCCGTTTTACTGATCTATTTTTTTTTTTAAATAATTTTTATATGTTTGCAAACGCTTTTGAATGTGTCTATCCAAAGGCCCATAACTCAATACTCCAGTGAGTTTTCTGTTAACTGTAGCAAGAGTTAACGCTCCTGACGGCGCCAGCTCACACAATGGCGGCGCGATCAATACTCGGAGCTACCCTCTAAATCACAACCCTCATACGTGTGTTTCTCCTCGTCCCCGTCCTGGTCTCTCCTCTCCTTTGAGGCAGCGTAAGAAAGCTTTCAATGAGATTGTGTTTGTCTCCACTTACCGATACAGGGACTTTGAGAACACGAATGGGCGCTTAGGGGAACTCGATTGGCGCAAATTTTCGCACGTCTGGACTGGGTCTCAATATTTTGGAGAGGACAACAATATAGGCGAGGACTTGACATCAATGTCTTCAGGGACATATGAGCGTTAATCTGTACACGGAGTTGAGGACATTGATTTGTGAACGGATTTGATGCCATTAATCTGTTCAAAGTCCGTTCATTCGGGTGGGTAGATCTTTGCTGGAAAAAATATTGGCACTTTCAACCAGCATCCCCGAAGGGATAGCTTTAGGTTATAAGTGTGACTAGCTTTTGTGCGACACATAAAATGGCTTAGCATTGCATACCATCAAGACCATTAAAAATACTCCGGCAGTGTTGAAGCGATCAAAGAAGACAGACCAAAATACTGTCCAAACAGGCGACGAAGTCGTCTACCGGTGAGCCAGTGGGCGACCCGATTACTGATGTGTTAATTCAGTGCAAGTTTTCGAGGGCTTCAGAATGCGCAAGGGCTCGATGAGGTCAAGTCATGCGAGGACCTAGGAACATCAGCCAACGGAAGGATTTGACAACACCAAGTGATTCTTGTATGTGAACACACCTATTTATACAAGCAACTGAGGACATGACTTGGCGCAAGAACAGGGGGACATAAATATAGACAAGGAGTTAAAGATACCACTCTACGTACAATTGTTATCACCAATTATACAACAAAGAAAATGACAATGTATGTATTCGGTACACTGTGAGATAGATGGACAGAGAATGATCTAAAACACCTTGAGCTGGGAAACAATTTAACCAAGGGAAAAAAGACACACAAGAGAAACCCTGAGATGAACGATGTTGAGACATCAGCTGCAGACTGTCCACTCTGTGTTCACTCACTGTCCACTCTGTGTTCACTCACTGTCCACTCTGTGTTCACTCACTGTCCACTCTGTCCACTCACTGACCATTCGGTGTTCACTCACTACCCACTGTCATATCTATGTTCACTCACTGTCCACTCTGTGTTCACTCACTGCCCACTCTGTCCTATCTGTGTTCACTCACTGTCCACCATGTGTTCACTCACTGTCCACCATGTGTTCACTCGCTGTCCACTCTGTGTTCACTCACTGTCCACCATGTGTTCACTCACTGTCCATCATGTGTTCACTCACTGTCCACTTGTGTTCACTCACTGTCCACCATGTGTTCACTCACTGTCCACCATGTGTTCACTCACTGTCCACTCTGTGTTCACTCACTGTTCACCATGTGATCACTCACTGCAGACTCTTTGTTCACTCACTGTCCACTCTGTCCACTCACTGTACATTCGGTGTTCACTCACTACCCACTGTCATATCTCTGTTCACTCACTGTCCACTCTGTGTTCACCTACTGCCCACTGTGTCCTATCTGTGTTAACTTACTGTCCCTTCTGTGTTCACTCAATGCCCACTCTGTCCTATCTCTGCTCACTCACTGTCCAGTCTATGTTCACTCACTGTCCACTCTGTGTTCACTCACTGTCCACTCTGTGTTCACTCACTGTCCACCCTGTGTTCACTTACTGCAGACTCTGTGTTCACTCACTATCCACTCACTGTCCATTCGGTGTTCATTCACTACCCACTGTCATATCTTTGTTCACTCACTGTCCACTCTGTCCTATCTGTGTTCACTAACTGTCCACTCTGTGTCCCAACCATGTCCTCTCTGTATTTCCCCATTATATCCATGCATCTTCTCCGTGTTCCCTGTGTGTTTCCTTTATGTCCCCTCTTCCTCCTATCTAGCTTGCTGTCTGGATCTGTTTAAGCAGTTTTCGCCTGACTGACTGACTGACTGACTTTCTACCGTACTAGGACATCACACAAGCGATAAACACCCGATGACACAATGTGCCACCATGCAGGTGAGGATCACCGTGGTGAGGTCCCAGAAACCGCGTTCAGCCTTTAGGCCATATTTATGGCCAGGCTATATTGCGGCCCTTGGCAAGAGCCAGAGTAGGACTTTAAATAACGAAAAATGTCGTACTAAATAGAATGGGAAGTCCTGTTTTCGCCATTCGCAACAACTCGAAATATGCAAGATGGGTATCTGATTTATTGCGTCACTTTCAGGCAGGACACTAGGTTTTTATCTCATCAGTCGACATTGTTTCTTGTCATTATTCATTATTCTCATTTCCACAGTGTGTTTCTTGTTTCGTTGCTTCTGTTTCTTGGGCAGCCTTGTTATTTTTGCATTGACATTTCTGAATCTGCAGCCGGACAATTTGTGTCGTCACTGACAAATGCTCTCCCTTGTTTGTTGCGATTACCGTTCTTGACCGAATAATTATGAAAATGATCGAGCCTGTATCCATTTATTTCCGTGCTGATTGTGCAGGAATTCATCAATTCAAAACCCTCCACTGTCACTGAACTGTCTCGGTTACTCTTCCCTCTTTTCCTCCTCTATACTGGGCTGTAGCTTCTTATTTAGGCCTAAGTTAACAACCAACTGGAGAGATTCCGATATGTAGCTAGGTAGTGGCACCCCACCAGGACATCACACAAGCGACAAATACCCGGTGACACAAGTGCCACTATGAGATGAGGATTACCCGTGGAGAGGTCGTTAGGCCATATCTATGGCTTGCAAATATCTATGCCCCAGTTATATTCAGGGTCCCCGGCAGAAGCCAGGATGGGGCTTCAAGTATTCCAATACGTGTTTCCTCCACATCTTCAGCAACCGCTAAAGTTCTAATACAGATTGTTTGTTCGTCTCTCTAACAATAGAGAGATAGCCGATAAAAAAGTTCCCTAATTCCTGCGTTCTAAACACGTAAATAAATAAAGCTCTTATTGTTGCTGTTCGCCCCTCCCTCCTTTCTACCTCTAAGTGGCGAAAAGTAAAAGAGACAGTGCAGAAGCACAATATGGCATTTAACACAAACTAATCTACTACCAGGAGTCATGAAACTATATCTAACTGCTCTGTGCGACATAAGGAGTAGGAGAAATGAATAGAAGAAGATGAGAGTTGCATGCGGAGAAGCATTAGAGAGAGTTTCGTACAACTCCGGACATCATGGTATATCAATGTTGTACTTGGGTTTACAAATGACCTTGGCGACCACGTCCACCCTGCCTTAAATGGGAAGTAAAGGCAACCGGCGTGATGCTGACCACATCACCCATCTTGTGCCTATTGGTCTTTAAAAAAAAGCTAGGTCTATATGCCCTACACGCCTAAAGGTGTGGCAAGAGGTCCTTTACTTTTACTTTATTTCTTGGGTTTACTGGTACAGGCGTTACGGATGACGTCGTGAGTGTTGCAGCAGGTGTGCCCGATCAGGATGAGTACCCTACTAAATGTGTATTGGCTGGGACCAGTCGTTATTGTGAATGAAACCGCATTACCCTCTACTACCGACAGTGGGTTCCCTCACAGACAGTCTCGAAGGATATGGATGAGAAGCACAAACTGTGAAATCAACAAGCACCAATATTAGTTGTGGTGGTGCTTTGCTGAAAACAAAATCGTCACGTTTAACAAGCCTCCCCAAAGGTTTAGCTTTAGGTTATAATTGTGACTAGGTTATATGTACCACATAAAATAGCTTACCATTGCATGCCACAAGAGCCCTGAAAAGGACTCCTGCAGTGTTAATGCGATCAAACATGACAGACCCAAATACTGTCCAAACCGGCGACGAAGTCGTCTACGGATGAAGTACCAGTACTACACAGAATAACCAAATAAAATATATTCAGCGGAAGTATCCAACACGAATTCAAGAAGCACCAGATAATCGGTTAATCGAACTTATACCTTCAGTGCTAGCGGGCAAACACATAGTTGCACGGTTCCTGTGCCAACAAAAACCTCGCAATGTTCATCACTGGACCTTGTGAACAGACACCCACTGCCGTCTCGGCTAAGCCAATATCATACACACTCATGAATGCATAATCACCCCACAGAAGTGCCAGCGCAACCAGTCCAGCACTAGAAATGCAGTTGATTGTTGATGGAAACAACAGTTACAACAGATCAGTAGTTTGCACTCGTCGTACTTACCCTGTTGAACTGTCATCGAGGATGCTAATCTTTTAATCGCAGTTAAGGTCAACCTCACAAGCAGCAGCCGGGAGAAGTAAAACAGTCAACCAGTTAGGCATATGTTTACTCCCTCAGTTTCTATACTAGGATGAACAGGTACCATTTTTTTTTTTTTTTTATCCAGAAGCCGTGAGTTGTTAACCCTTAGGCTCGGTACTATGGATATCGCAACCGTTCAGACTTGATTCCATGATAAATACCGTAAATCTTGGAGAAATGTGGCTTTTCTGCCTACCCCCGGACCACAAGGAGTTCGTCACCCGGTCACCGCGCATTCCGGTTTAGCCAACTACGCTAGCGAGCCGGGCGCACAGGTACCATAAAATCTTCTTCAGTTCTTCCCCTTATACCCTTGTTTTTATTTAATTTTTATTTTATTTTATTTTGTCACAATCGACGCTACTGCAGATTGGGTATTCAAGTGTGTGCTCAGTCATTCGATGCAGCAGCCAAAGGTGGTTCTACTGAATGTTCCCCGTGAGAAGATAGTTACCTTTCTCCTATCTTGACCTCGAAGTCAGCAACGACGTCGTTCCTTAGGCTTCACTGCGAGTTCATGTAATCGTGTTAACGTCAGCGATTAGTCTTTATCCGCCATTCTAGTCTACTTTCAATATCGATGATTCTTGTTTTGCCCATGCATCTTCCCACATACAGTGGTGCAATGCTTATAAGTCACCTGCTTTGCTTGTTCATTAACTCTGACTCCACAATGCCCAAGTGTATAGATCCAGGTGAGGGAGGTTAAGTGCGGCTTCGGAATACTGTCTACAGCTAGGCTGCTCTTTGCTATTTTCTGAAGCATGTTCATGGCTCTGATATAATGACCGCATGTGTGGCTGCTCTTCTCCCCTGGGGTAAGTGAAGTAAAATGTAAAGGACCCTTTCCCATGCCTTCTGGTCGATGATGAGGTGACATCACGATGGCTGCCTTTACTTCCAAGGACTGTTTCTGGTACCTGATTTTAGGGTCGGTTGACCTGGGAACTTCAGTCATTTTTTTAATATTCCGGTTCCTATCCAGGCATGTATAGGATCTAAATAATGTCATCATCTGCCATTGGATATATATATATATATATATATATATATATATATATATATATATATATTTGATAGGTTTGAGTCTTAGTCTAAAGAATGTCAGCGCAATGTACAAACTCCGAAGCATCGTCGAGGATCCTGAAATACTTTGGGTAGATTTTTTAACTCAAAATTTGGCGGGATACCGGGTTCGATTCCAACTGCGGGCCATGCACCTTGCGTTGTTTTCCAAAGTGGGATCAAGAAAGCTGACCGTCCAGAAGGCAATGGCAAACTACTGAACGTAAATTTGATGGTAGATGGGGCTGGTTCTGCAACTTACTGTAAAGGATACGCAAATAATATATATATATATATATATATATATATATATATATATATATATATATATATATATATATATATATATATATATATATATATATATAAAGGCAACAAAAAAACAAAAAAAAGTAGTAGTAATTTCACGAAAACGTTGTATTTCTTGCTCGTAACATGCAAACAATCAGCTCCACTAACAGACAAACAATTCCCAGTCCGACCCCAGCCAGGGTTAGGTAAACCACAAACAGGATCCTCTCGAACCCCACTCTGGTGCTCTCGCTATGGGTCTGGTAGATGGTGCTCTTCAGGGGCACAAACGCATCGTTAAACAACCTAGTGCTCAGATACTTCTTCCGCAGATAGTCAAATATCCCCGCTTCATCCACAGTTAGCAGGAACCTGTACAGTTCGTCTTTGAAAAATACATTTTTAGCGGTAGCCACGAAACACTCTCCGTAGAGTTTCCGATCTTCCACTGGAACGAACACCAAGTCAGTGAGGTTCTCAGGAAAGTATTCATCACACTGGCCAAGAGGTACACACGAACTGCTTACATAAGCATACCTGCCGGCTATAATCCTGTCAATATGGATTTTGGTGCTGGTCGAGAATGTATCAGGGTCACTGTTGTTGTCCGCCGCAAGCTTTCTCCAGAACTGGCTTAAGACTCCGTCAGTTGATCTGTTGAGTATGTACATGGTCAGTTCGGCATTGCCGTGGAGCCCCACTCTGAAGTCTTTATTTGAGTTCAGCTCCTGCAAGGATTTAATGGGAGGTTCATCTGACGTGACGAAATTGGTGACCAAGAAGGCGCTGTAGGCAGACCCCAGTACGACAAGGAACACCGCCCAACAGGCCAGAAGAATACGACCGCTGTGGGCCACATATGTGCCTGGATATTTGAAGTATATGTGGCTCGTGAATGAAGACATGTGTCTGAAAATTAATAAGATGGCGGATTTGTAAGCAGACAATGTTCACAAGCAAGCCACATAGCGTGTGCCTTACCTTGAAACTTTCAAAACAAACTGGAACCTACCTGAAGGTGAAAATAGGTGAAGTAGTGGCTAGGCATTTGTCTGTCAGTCTCAGGTCTTGTGTCCCAATCCGTATCGGCGATAATTTTGTTCGTTTTGTAATAGACATTGACACAGGTCAACACAACCCATAAAGAGTACCAGCAGATACTGCAGGTTATAAAGGGGACCGGCCTGATACTGATGGTCAATTCAAAAAAATATCAGAATAAAACAATATACCAGATGCACTACTGGGTTCTTCACTCCTCCTTTGGGTCCCTGGGCCCAACTGTGGTTGCACATCAAGAATAAATCCGCTGCCTTCCCAACAAGCATGTTGAAAAGTCAAATAAATGGGGACGTTCTTCAAAGTCGGAGTACATCTGCCAGAGAGACAAGGAACCAAGAGTGAATTCACCGTGTGCGTTCTTGGGTCCCATTGTGGGAGAGAAAACAAGAATATACTCACTGCCTTCCCAGCAAGCACGCCCTAAGGGTCGATTAATTGGGGATTCCTTCAAAGTTACAGTGTATCTGCCTGAGAGGCAAGGAACCAACAGTTTGCATACAAAAAAGCAAGATCTCTGAAACAGATGCACATGTAAGACTAAGGTCCTAGAACATAGTCAAACTCCAGAAATAGACGAACAACCAGATTTTTCCGCCAGGGTTTACAGCCGGTTAACGCAAACAACAAACAGCAAAAAGTATTTAAAAAAAAAAAAAGCCAGATCTGTAAAAACGAATATACAGTCAACTCGCAAGTTCTAGAACTAGACTAAAGTCCGACGAAGGGTACTTTGGTTTGCATACATGCAGTACTTTTTGCTAGCATCGTTTTACTAGTGCCAGACGTGGGCATTAACAACAGAAGAAAAGAAAAAAAGATAGAAAAATCGAAACAACAGAAATGACATGTCTACGAACAAATGATACGTCACTTCAAGAGACAAAATCAGAAGTGTTAATAACTTAAAAAACGTTGAGACAGAACTTGTGCTAAACCACATCAAGAGATAACATATTAAAATGGTTTGAACATGTATCAAGACTATAACGAGATGGTGCTTTACAGACAACAATATCACTTAGACACAAAGGGAGCAGCAGTTCTGGAGGTCGACCATGAAAGCGATGTATAGATGGAATATCCGAGGCTGGGAACACTAGTATCTGAAAAGCACATACCAAGGCAGACATCGGGTTCGAGCTTTGGTCTGTGCTATGTAGATGCTAGAGATCACAGCCTCGGCTGGCACCCGATGCCTCTCAAAAACCTGATGCTGAAAGGCAGAATAGGACTAAAAGAGAAGAAGGAGAAGGAAGAAGAATAAAGAAGAAAAATGAAGAAGAAGACAGAAAAAGAAAGAAGAAGGAAAAAAAGGGAAGAAGAAGGAAGAATAAGAAAGAAGAAGGAAGAAGAAAGAAGAAGAAAAAAGAAGGAAGAAGCAGAAGAAAGGAGAAAAGAAGAAAGACGAAGACGGAAGAAGAAAAAGGAAGAAAAAGAAGAAGGAAGAAGAAGAAGGAAGAAAAAGAAAAAAGAAGAAGGAAGAAGAAGAAGAAGGAAGAATTTTGAAGAAAAGAAAGAAGAAGAAGAAAAAGAAGAAGAAGAAGGAGAAAAAGGAGAAGAAGAAGAAGAAGAAGAAGAAGAAGAAGAAGAAGAAGAAGAAGAAGAAGAAGAAGAAGAAGAAGAAGAAGAAGAAGAAGAAGAAGAAGAAGAAGAAGAAGAAGAAGAAGAAGAAGAAGAAGCAGAAGCAGAAGCAGAAGAAGAAGAAGAAGAAGAAGAAGAAGAAGAAGAAGAAGAAAAAGAAGAAGAAAAAGAAGAAGAAGAAGAAGAAAAAGAAGAAGAAGAAGAAGGAAGATGATAATGATGATAATGATGATAATGATGATAATGATGATAATGATGATAATGATGATAATGATGGTGATGATGATAATAATGATGATAATGATGATAATGATGAGAATGATGATAATGATGATAATAATGATGATGATGATGATGACTATGACGATGACGTGTGAGAACAGTCATTTCACAATGGATCTACCCGGGTTTCTAAAGCAGTTATATACCAAAACATTCTAGCTGTTTCATTAGCAGCAACTAATCGCATAACATAAAAATGTGCCTCATAGTCTTTAAGAACTAGTCATATCAATTGGAACCAACTTGACATTTATAACTAATCACATATAACCCATATGACACTGAGAACTAGTAACAAACAACCCATCCGATATTGAGAACTATTTAAAAAGAACCCGCCAGATACGTGGAAAAAGTCACACGGAAGCCAGCTTATATCGATAATTAGTCCCACATAATTCATCTGAAACTGAGAACTAGCTACATAGAATCCATATAAGTCTGAGAACTGGTCACACAGAACCCTTCTGATGTGAGATCTATTCATTGAGAACTTAAATGATATTGAGGACTAGTCATATGAAACTCACCTGATGCTGAGAAATATTTACTCAGAAACCACCTAACACTGAGAACTAATAAAATAGAATTCGCTTGACACTGAGAACTAGTCGTAAAAAAACCACCTGATACAGAGAACTATTTATATAAACCAACGTGACACTAAGAATGTCCCATAACACCAATATGACATGAGAACAAGTACATAGAGCCCATCTAACATTAAGAATTAGTAACATAGAACAAACTTGACACTGAAAACTTGTCACTTAAAACACATGCGAGATCACACGCCGACGACATAGCACTCCTGAGTTCAGAACACACAGACGCCCAAGAAAAAATCAATCGACTCCAGAATTTCTCAGAACAAATTGGACTCCAAATTAACACCGCAAAAACAAAAATTCTAGACTTTACCAACAGTTCAGTTGATATAACGCTGAACAACAACAGCCTCAAAAAAGTCAACAGTTTCACTTATCTAGGGAGCAAGATGTCATCTACAGGAGATACCGCACCAGAAATACCATTTAGAATAGCACTGGCATCTAGTGCTTTTAATTAACTGTCCAACATCTGGAAATCAAAGACACTTAGCAAACACACAAAACTCAAGATCTTCAGTTCTCGTGTGATTCCAGTACTAACCTATGGATGCGAGAGCTGGAAATCAACGAAAACTCTAGACACAGAATTAGACAGTTTTGAAAATAAATGCCTTAGAAGAATATTAAATTTCAAATGGTCAGATTTCCGAACCAATACACAAATGAGGCAAGAATCCAGGCAAGAGTATGTGTCTAATTTTATACGAAAACGCCGCTGGAACTATGTCGGCCACCCCCTTAGAATGGATAAATCAAGACTTCCTTACCAAGCCCTCATTTGGACACCACAGGGGAAAAGATCTCGTGGAAGATTAAGGGAAACCCTACGTAGAACTATCATCAGGGAAAACTCACTCATGGGCCACTCAAACATCCAAGACCTACAACAGATTGCAACGAACCGCCATGCATGGAGAGTCATGACCTCTGCCCTATGTGCCGCACTCGACACAAGAGGAAAGACTAATACAGATTTTATCTGATATAAAGATGTAGTCATAAAGAAATAACCTGACATCGAGAACTTGTGAGAATTAGTCACACAGAACCTACCTGATATTGAGAATTAGTCACACAGAAGCTACCTGATATTGAGAATTAGTCAATAAGAACCTACCTGATATTGAGAATTAGTCACACAGAACCTACCTGATATTGAGAATTAGTCACACAGAACCTACCTGATATTGAGAACTAGTCACAAAGAACCTACCTGATATTGAGAATTAGTCACAAAAAACCTACTTGATATTGAGAATTAGTCACACAGAACCTACCTGATATTGAGAATTAGTCACAGAACCTACCTGATATTGAGAATTAGTCACACAGAACCTACCTGATATTGAGAATTAGTCACAAGGAACCTACCTGATATTGAGAATTAGTCACACAGAACCTACCTGATATTGAGAATTAGTAACAAAGAACCTACCTGATATTGAGAATTAGTCACACAGAACCTACCTGATATTGAGAACTGGTTACACAGAACCTACCTGATATTGAGAATTAGTCACACGGAACCTACCTGACATTGAGAATTAGTCACACAGAACCTACTTGATATTGAGAATTAGTCACACAGAACCTACCTGATATAGAGAATTAGACACACAGAACCTACCTGATATTGAGAACTAGTCACAAAGAACCTACCTGATATTGAGAATTAGTCACAAAAAACCTACCTGATATTGAGAATTAGTCACACAGAACCTACCTGATATTGAGAATTAGTCACACAGAACCTACCTGATATTGAGAATTAGTCACACAGAACCTACCTGATATTGAGAATTAGTCACACAGAACCTACCTGATATTGAGAATTAGTCACACAGAACCTACCTGATATTGAGAATTAGTCACACAGAACCTACCTGATATTGAGAATTAGTCACACAGAACCTACCTGATATTGAGAACTGGTTACACAGAACCTACCTGATATTGAGAATTAGACACACAGAACCTACCTGATATTGAGAATTAGTCACTCAGAACCTACCTGATATTGAGAATTAGCCACACAGAATCTACCTGATATTGAGAATTAGTCACACGGAACCTACCTGATATTGAGAATTAGTCACACATAACCTACCTGATATTGAGAATTAGTTACAAAGAACCTACCTGATATTGAGAATTAGACACACAGAACCTATCTGTTATTGAGAATTAGTCACGCAGAACCTACCTGATATTGAGAATTAGTCACACAGAACCTACCTGATATTGAGAATTAGACACACAGAACCTACCTGATATTGAGAATTAGACACACAGAACCTACCTGATATTGAGAATTAGACACACAGAACCTACCTGATATTGAGAATTAGACACACAGAACCTACCTAATTTCGAGAATTAGACACACAGAACCTACCTGATATTGAGAATTAGACACACAGAACCTACCTGAATGTTTAATGCTGAATTAAGAATCGACATCATAGCACTCAGGACACTCAACTCCTAATCGCAGTCCATCCCCATCTCCTCGCAGTGCCGTTTTCTTCAGACTTTAAGGATCTATTTGTGCTTCTGCATTGTTCTCTCGCTCTCAAAGAGCCCTCCCAACATTTAGCGTGTCATACTTCATTTCACCACCAAATGACACAGAACTGGCCAGCCCATCTGCCTGCTCGTTTCCCAAAACACCGGCATCACCTGGAGAAAATATCCAAAGGACACTAACTATCAGGGACCTCTGATGTGATGCTTGCCACTCTACATTGAGCATATCCGTCTCCGCCTTTCTCAACAAAACCTGTGATCAGTTACAATTGCCACATGTGTGTACAGCAGATTCCCAATCCAGCGGAAGGCAACAGTGACTACCTCCACTTCCACATTCTGAAACCAGATGTTGTGATATTATATTCTAGGCTTTATTGAACTAGGTGGCGTCCATTCCCTGTATCTGTGAATTCCCGTGCACTTCATCTGCCCTTCAACACAGAGTTATCTGTATAGATAATCACACCACCTGTGCGGCAATTGTTATGAATCATTTGTTAAACTTCTGATTCTGCAGCACCAACTGGCCAGTTCCCATACTTACGGCTTAAAAGTGATTAGAACCCTGCTCATGTCCGATTCTTGCTCAGGCACTTTGACCCACTCCTAACATCGCCACATTGTGCTCGGACACTTTGACCCACTCCCCTCATCGTTCAAATTTTGCTCGGACACTTTGACCCACTCCTCTTTACACCCATATTTATCAAGCCTGCATACATGTCTAATTTTATCTCCAGCTTGTCTCACACAAGAACATTCTCTTTTCAGTATGTGACCCTAAAATCTACCTAGGGCTTTCTACAGGAGGTGTTTCATGTCTGCAGCTATTCTGAGAAATGACTTAGCTTGCAGAACTTTGAACCTATCTTCGATAGTAGGCAGTGCAAATATATAGCGCCTACATGCTACCGGGATTATTTCTTGCACATCGCAGAGCTTGCATTATATTGAGCACTCCCAACACAGAACCCACCTGAGGTCCAACGCGGAGAAGTGTCCATTGACCCGCAGACTACATGACCTGGTAGCGGTGTGGACAACAGCTCCGACCACGGCCAGGGACAGAAGTATGCCAACCAGCATGTAGATGAATGGTGGGTCTATGATGTAGATGTAGATGAGGTCGATTTTCTCCCGTCCACGCGGCCACCTGGTGGATGACAGAAGGAGGCACTGAGTCTAATGTCTGTGTGATCTGCTATCTGTGAGTTAGTATATGCGTCTATTAGTCTATATGCATCTACCTTTTTATCCGCTCGCGTGCGGATCCGAAAGTCGTGGGTAAGGATCCGAACGATTTTTAGACATGACCTTGGCTGCCAGGTCGACCCAGCTTTGGGTAGGTACCAGGTGCAGTTCTGGGAGATAAAGGCGACCGGTAGGATGTTGACCACATCACCACTAAGTGCCGACTGCTCTATAAAATATTGATTTAGCACTATGTACCCAGTACGCCTAAAGGGTGGGAACAAAGTCCTTCTATCTGTTTATCAGTTCTTATCAGTGCGTGTCATTTACTAATCTGTCTCTGGGGTTTGCAATAATTTTGTTTGTCTATCCGTTAATAATTTATTTAGTCTGTCTTTTAGTTTGTCTGTGCCTATCAGATTGTCTGTTAGTCTGTTTGTCCCTCATTTTGTGGGATTGTCAATCTCCCCCTGTCTGCTTAAGCACTTGCCTGTGTCTGTCTATCAGTTTGTCTGTACACATAGCAATCTTCATGTCTGATTGTTCCTAGCTGGTCTTATGTCTTAGTACACTTGTTTCTGCCATGAGGCACAATATTCAGTTGGAGGTGATAGGTTTGATTCCCCGCATTGTAAATATAGCGTTCAAGTTTTATTATGTCTAGTGTGCCCTTTTGTCTTTCTACTTCTTTCTGTGAGTGCTAGTCAGTACATATCCACTTGTTTATTCCATAAAATAAATGTCACTTTTGAGGTGTGAAACTTCTATGCTTCTAAGTTTATGGCCCTATCCTCGAACAAAGGAACGAACGAACAAAGAATTTTTTTTTCAAAGGGTTAAGAATTGGGCACACAGATAAGTTTAAAATCCTGCTTTTCTCGACCCCCTCATTTCATTCATCATTTCATTCATTCATCAAGTAACATTAAACATTATCAACAGCATCAGAAAAATCAATACAAGCACTGGAATGTGCACATTTCTAACTACTGTAATCCGTAGTAATTGTAATAAATCTAGAGATAATGTGCGCTACTTCGAAAATATTGTTATCTTCTATAGTAGCATGTGATATATGCTCAGATAATATTCGACCAGCTTACGATTGTATGCATAAGGACTAGTGCTATATTTTATTTGTTGTGGAAGTTGGTTCCAGAATTTAGCTACAAAAAACGCTAAAAACTGGTTTTGTGTAGGTCTATGAGTGATAAGCATCTTTAAAAAAAAAAAAAAAACATTGCTGGAGCGGAAACGCGGAAAACAATTTAACCATTCAAATAATCTATAATAATTTTATAATTTTTTAACTGGTGCCTACACATAACGGAGCACATTCAAAGATGCTTTAAAAAAAGTAAAACAAATTAAATGATGCTTTACAAAAAATAAAAAAAAAAATGCAATGACGCTTTATAAAAATTAATGTAAACTAAATTCAGTGATACTTTATAAAAATAAAGTAAAATAAATTATATGATGCTTTAAAAAGAAAAGTAAAATAAATTCAATGATGATTTATAAAAATAACGTAACATAAATTCAATGATGATTTATAAAAATAACGTAACATAAATTCAATGATGATTTATAAAAATAAATCCAATGATGCTTTATAAAAATAAATTCATTGATGCTTTATAACAATAAAGCTCAATACAATATTTACGCTAACTGCACATGGGGCTTATGATGATAAACTCATATTTCTATTAGCCAATTGGTGTTGGGGGTGGGTGTTGCTGTCAGTACCACCCCGATCGCGTTTACTTCCAGTGAAATTTACTGGCTGGAAAAAAATACAGCATCGACCTGTAAGCGGAACTGAACAAGAACTCCAGGCAGGCCAGTGTTTAACCCCTTCATCGGCTCCTTCTAATCTTTTCCGTGTTTTTTTTTTTCCTTCACCAGTTCTGGTCGTTCATCCACTTTTGGACGTTGGTCTTGTTCCAGGACTAGAGTTGTGCATGCACATCCGTTTTACATTTCAGGCTTTTCTGTGTGTAGTCGATTAGCTCCTCCCCTTTTAGGCAAATGCACTCCGGCTTCGTAAGACCTGCCTCTGATGATCTGGTAGAGACTTAAAGCAGTGGGAAACAAAGGCTGTCGTTGGATAGGCTTTCATTAAGAAAATTTGGCAATAAAAATAATTAAGGACCCTTTTCCACGCCTTTGGGCGTATAGGGCATATAGGGCTAGACCTAAATTTTTTATAGACCAATCGGCACAAGATGGGTGATGTGGTCAGCATCACGCCGGAAATTTAGCAATATTATAATTAAAATGTTATGTTATGTCATGTTATGTTTTGGTATGTTATTACAATCGACATAACTGAGCTTAGGGCATTACCCAACCTTTTCTCATAAATAATGATCATGATTGTGTTCCGTGTCATCTGCGCTGTGGCAGCTCCTCTGTGGTACCTCGACTGATTGTTATTACCATGTGCAGCTATCTGTTGGAGAGAGCAGCCAAATCGGCTGTCATCTATTCTAAAATGTCTAGACGAGTGGTATAAAATGGTACTGTCTACTGAAGAAGGTCTAGAAATTGGAGAAGGTCCAGACAATCCTTCAAAGGGTTGGCATTTATTTTAGAAGGTCTAGACGAGCCATGAAAGGGTTGGCATTTATTGTAAAAGATCTAGACGAGCCATGAAAGGGTTGGCATTTATTGTAGAAGGTCTAGACGAGCCATGAAAGGGTTGGCATTCATTGTAAAAGGTCTAGACGAGCCATGAAAGGGTTGGCATCTATTGTAGAAGGTCTAGACGAGCCATGATAGGGTTGGCATTTATTGTAGAAGGTCTAGACGAGCCATGAAAGGGTTGGTATCTATAGTAGAAGGTCTAGACGAGCCATAAAAGGGTTGGCATCTATAGTAGAAGGTCTAGACGAGCCATAAAAGGGTTGGCATCTATAGTAGAAGGTCAAGACGAGCCATGAAAGGGTTGGCATCTATTGTAGAAGGTCTAGACGAGCCATGATAGGGTTGGCATCTCTAGTAGAAGGTCTAGACGAGCCATGATAGGGTTGGCATTTATTGTAGAAGATCTAGACGAGCCATGAAAGGGTTGTCATCCATTGAAGAAGGTCCAGACGAGCCATGAAAGGGTTGGCATCTATTGTAGAAGGTCTAGACGAGCCATGAAAGGGTTGTCATCCATTGAAGAAGGTCCAGACGAGCCATGAAAGGGTTGTCATCCATTGAAGAAGGTCCAGACGAGCCATGAAAGGGTTGTCATCCATTGAAGAAAATCCAGACGAGCCATGAAAGGGTTGGCATCTATTGTAGAAGGTCTAGACGAGCCATGAAAGGGTTGTCATCCATTGAAGAAGGTCCAGACGAGCCATGAAAGGGTTGTCATCCATTGAAGAAGGTCCAGGCGAGCCGTCAAGGGAGCTACTCTGTATAGTAGAAAGTCTAGGAGAAACTTCCAGAGAGTTGTCTCCGGTCTCAAACTCGACGACGGCATAGACATGCTTCATCGTGCTTTGGTCCCAGGTCACGCAGTCGTTAGTGTTAAGTCTTACAATGCCTCACAACATAAAATTAGAATACCTTCTACTTTACCTTAAAAAAAAAAAAAAGAAAGAAACAACATCTCAACGGAACAGAGAATTATATACAAGGATGAATAAGATGATGGCGGACTTGGAAGGAATTGCAGGAGAGGACAAAAGGCAGGATAACTTGACGCCACTTGGTTGAGGGCCTAGGCTTCATTACAAGACCAACGTTAAAATGTGGACGAGCAACCAGAACTTTTCTCCGGATTTTACACCTGGTGAACTATAAAAAGAAGATTTACAGATTTAAAAAAATATATATATAAATTATTAAAAAGCTGACAATAATTTTAAAAAAAAAATTCTTGATGATGATAATGATAATACAGACGATGAGGGTGAAGACAAATATGATGACACCGACTGTATCACCTGTACATAATATTGGCGGGCTCGTCGGACGTTCGGACAGGTATGTAGTGCACGGCCTTGATACGGTTCTCTTTCATAGCAAACGGCATTGTGGTCAGGGCAACATCTCTTCTGGCCAGCAAACCTGGTGGATTTATGATTGGCAGGCCTCAGTCAAGTAGCTCATTAATAGTTGCTCTTTCTTTCTTTCTTTCTTTTTCATTTTCTTTCTTTCTTTCAGTCTTTCTGTCTGTCTTTCTGATTTTTTGAAAATTATTTCTTTTTTCTTTCTTTCGTTCTTTCTTTCTTTCTTTCGTTCTTTCTTTCTTTCTTTCTTTCTTTCTTTCTTTCTTTCTTTCTTTCTTTCTTTCTTTCTTTCTTTCTTTCTTTCTTTCTTTCTTTTTCTTTCTTTCTTTCTTTCTTTCTTTCTTTCTTTTCTTTCTTTCTTTCTTTCTTTCTTTTTCTTTCTTTCTTTCTTTCTTTCTTTCTTTCTTTCTTTCTTTCTTTTTTCTTTCTTTCTTTCTTTCTTTCTTTCTTTCTTTCTTTCTTTCTTTCTTTCTTTTCTTTTTTTTTTTCTTCCTTTTTTTTTTCTTTCTTTCTTTCTTTCTTTCTTTCTTTCTTTCTTTCTTTCTTTCTTTCTTTCTTTCTTTCTTTCTTTCTTTCTTTCTTTCTTTCTTTCTTTCTTTCTTTCTTTCTTTCTTTCTTTCTTTCTTTCTTTCTTTCTTTCCCAGTTAAACGCCCATTCAACCTAACCTACATAAGACTGCAACAGAACTGTTTAAAATCCACTGGTTTGATCTCTTTCAACAGAATCACCTGCCAAGAAAATTGCACACATCATGAGCTTCATAGCTCTAGCAACGATTCCCTTAATTCTGTGAACAGGTTTCCCTACTCAGTTCGGAACGAATCCACCATCTTATGAGGATAAAGCAACCTCACGAACCACTCAGCCACCAAGACCCTGACCCAGTGGTCGGCAAACTCATCAGTGGAAACAGCCAACAATCCGCAGCAGGACGATTTAAATAAGAGAGCCAAATTTATTTTAAAGAACCTGTCAAGAACCGTGTTTTTCGGAGTCAAAACTGATTTGTGGCCGACTGGTCGAGCCGCACTCAGGTGGCTTAAAGAGCCGCATGCGGCTAGCGAGCCGCGATTTGCTGACCATTGCCTTGACCTAATATGATACATATAAGGCTCAAACTACAAAAAAATCAGAACATGAATGAGCAATCTAAGCTTTAGTGATGTCAGCAAGGATACCCAATTAAATCAGGTGTGTTAACTTTTCCCTGATGTTTTCTATAACATAAAATATTCCCTTACAATGTATTGTGTACCGATCGCACCAAGGGCCTGAAGCATTGGTCACCTGGTTCACATCCTCCCTCATGGTTCTCATGTTTCCTATGAATTAATCAAGTAACAGAAAGTGTATTGATCGGCACTCACAGAAAGAAGTAGATAGATAGAAGAAAACACCCATATATGGACTCCTAAAGGACAGCTGGGGGGGGGGGGGAGGCGGGGTGTAAGCAAAAGATGAATTTGTTGAGTCATGACCTAATTATAACTTTTTATAATTGTGTCCCTGCTTACTGTTATTTTTTTTTTTTAGTCGAAGAATGTTATTTGCTTCTGGCGGTGGTTAGCCGCTGCATTTTCCCTATATGTTGAGTGAAAGAATATAGTTCTCTCGACCAGCTGCCGAGTTGCGTGCATGGCGCGGCAATGAGAGCTGCGGATTTAATTTGGAATGCTTTAAAACCATGTGAGCCACATGACTTTTTGTTGTGAACTGTAGATTCATAAATTACAAAAAGGGTTGTTGCCACGGTACTGGTAGTGCCTTATGCGTTTCATTGCGTGTGCAGCTTCGGATCTATTGTTTAAAACTGCTGATGACACCTATGATGAAATTCGGTTATAGAACCCTACTGATTGTGTTGGTACTTGTGACAGTGGTTTTGTGCTATTGGCTGCGTATGCTATTAGATTTGTTGAGACTGCCGTCTTTCGAACATTTTCCATATGGGATTGCTGTTGCGTGCTGAATTCACTGGGCTGGTTAGAGGCATGATCGCTTGCGCCAGTCGTAGCGGCACGCTATGTTGATGGTAACAGAGACGTAGGCAAAAAGGGTCCACGTGGCTTGAGGTGAGCGACGAGTGCAAAGGTCCACGATATGCATAAAGTTGTGAAAGAGGTATTTCTAGAGATTCACCGTGGTTTGTACCCGCTTAGCGAGAACCATGTTGGGCCCTCCACGCCTTGTCTCCACAAAATCCACACAACGGGAGCATTTCGACTCATACACTAAATTCTTATGCACAAGATAAACTTTTACTGAACTAAAATGACACATATAAAAGGATACATCACAGTAATGATACACTATTCTGCGTCGATTGTGTTGGCACCGGAAGGAAGCAGCTATTTGGGTGACCCGTTTCCTGTGAAGTTACTGATTCCCTGAATGAGATGTTAAAGGAGATATTTGGGATTTGTTCTGTTGAGAAATGAAAATAATAATGGCGCCTAAAATTTAATCGCATCCATGTTTTAACAAAGAGACAAACAAACAAATAATCACCTGCAATGCCAGTTCCTTTGTTATCTCCGGTTACAACACCAAAGAAACTCTGGTCACCACTGGAAACAAGCTGATATCTAAACCCAAGGGACGCGGCCAGGAGGCCAAGGAGCTCCATGGCGTGCTTGTCAATCTTGGTCAAATTCCCTCGGACAATGGTCTGGCCAACAGCAACGGACAGCTGCAGTTCCCCCATCACCGATTTCTGGGATTTCAAAAATAGCCGAGCTATTTTTCTCAAAATGTCTGTGTGGCTTGTCAAACCTCGACATGGTGTACTCATCCAGTCGCTGACCTCACAGATCGGTTGACCCGGATGTATGTTGTAATCAATCACTTTGGCCTTGATCGTCAGGTTTTGAACTCTCGACTGCTGGGCGATGAATGTAGTGTTTATATATGACATGTACACCAACGTGATAAAGTCAACACTTCTGCTCCACTCTAATAAAACGTGCGGTATATCCTCTATAAGAATAGTGAAGACAATGAACCATTCCGTCGTATGAAGAAGTCCCGTATATCGCAGCTGTTCGGATAACGAGACCGCTTCTAGCACTGCCACAATATCGTTGACGTTACCCGAGAAGAAAATAACGCTGTTACTTTTGTCGCTGTATTCTATAAATATAGCTAAGAGATTCCTGAGATTTATTTTTGAAGAACTGTCGCCTCCCGTTTGAAAACTGACAAACTGGAGATATGGCCTGTCCCGCGAAATCAGACTCATAAAATGATACGCTAGTCTGGCGCTGGTCATATCAAAGAGAACAATCAACACATAAGCAACTGTGTCACCTCCGTGCATATTGTCTATCACATTTTGCCACGTATACAAGTGTGTAGTAATACATACTAAGTGTCGCCCTATTACAGAATATGTACTACTTCTTATCTCGGAGAGTGTCAGAGGCTCACATACAATAGAAGCGTTTGGAAAAGCTGCCAGATTGGGGCGAACTATTTCTGTTGAAAAACTGGAAATAAGCAACAAGAAATAAACGGAAACACACGACAAACGGCGAAAACAGCAGCTCGGCTCCATCAATAGATAAAAGAAATCGTTTTCAATGTTAAAAGCTTGTAGCAATGGCGGAGCTGTATAGAGTTATAAAATGCATTTTTTGCTACACGGAACGGGATTGACAAATAGCAATGGCGGCGGAAACTAGAGAAACGTTGCCTGGGCTTCTAATTGAGAAGATCAAACATTGTCATGCAGCACAATTCACAGCAGTGGCGAAGTCGCTTTAATGATTTGTTGGTTCAGTAAGCAAGTAAAGGACCCTTTTCCACGCCTTTAGGCGTATAGGGCATATAGGGCTGGACCTATATTTTATAGACCAACGGCACAAGATGAGTGATGTGGACAGCATCACGCCGGCCGCTTCTACTTCCCCGAACTGCACCCGGTACCCACACAAGGCTGGGTCGACCTGGGAGACAAGGTCATCTTTTGAAGAAAAGTCCGGCTCCGCCAGGGAGCGAACCCACGACCTTCCGATCCGAGCGCGCGTCTAGCGGGTCTTTCACGGCGACTCCCTGTTGGTTCAGGATTCTGTAAAATAACACCAAGTATAGAGACACTAGAAAGGACATGTTTAGGTGTCGTTCTTATCAAGGCAGGTCTTTTTTTTTTTTTTTTTTTTGCAGGTCTTTTTTTTTTTTTAACGTATCCAGAAACCATGAGTTGTAAATCCTTTGGCTCGGTACTATGGATATCGCAACCCTTCGGCATTGATTCCATTATAGGTACCGTTAATCTGGGAGAAATGTGGCTTCTCTGCCTACCCCCGGGAGTGAACCCGGACCACAAGGAGTTCGTCACCCGGCCGCCGCGAAAGTCAGGTTTAACCAACTTCGCTAGAGAGCCGGGCATTTCAACTATAAGCATCTTTCCAGGCGAAAGTCCATTTTAACCCAAAATGTGACGGGTTTCCAATCTACCGACCGTGAACCTCATTTGGTTTTCTATGGGGTCTTCCGGCAGTGGTGAGCTATGATTTTTTAATTTTTTAAAGGGAACAAATTTACGTCATCGCGTCCTGAATTGAGATTTGTTTGCGGAATGTGGGCGCCTCTCAACTTTTGATTGGAGGATTGCTAGTGATACATATGAAGCACGGGTGTACTGTTATCCTCAATCGTGCTTACTTGCCTCCCACCAATTATATATCGATGTGCTGCCTATGAACATACAAGCAGACTGTTCCATATTTGACATCACAGCTTATAGCATAATTAAACAAACCAAACTAACAACTCCCGGGACAAAAATCTATAATTAAAGCCATTAATCTTGTGTACCCGGCCATTAGCTCTCCGTTGACTACCTGAGAGATCTGTACTCACAGCGCCCAGGACAGACAGCAGAACTAGCCCACCGTTGTCTGCATCGATCACTCATACACCAAGGTCCACATACAAGGCTCGGTGTTTGGCTGGCCGGGCAGTGGCGATACTGACGTCATCGGTTACCGTGTTCGGACTAGCGTTGCGTCACTAGAAGAACGTATAAATACGTTCGCTACGTCATAGGATTCTATTCACCTAGATACTACACAATCTGGCACGTGTGCTGCTCGTCTTTATGTCTCTCTCCAATGTCACAGTTTTGTTTTGCGTCTGCTTCCTAATTTAATACTTGGCTCTTTCCCAAGTACATATCTCGGCTATTTCTCAGTTTTATCTCTCGGCTACTTATAAGTACATATCTCGGTTATTTCTCAGCTTCATCTTTCGGCTACTTATAAGTACATATCTCGATTATTTCTCAGTTTGATCTCTCGGCTATTTCTTAAGTACATATATCGGTTATTTCTCAGTTTCATCTTTCGGCTACTTATAAGTACATATCTCGGTTATTTCTTAGTTTCATCTTTCGGCTACTAATAAGTGCATATCTCGGTTATTTCTCAGTTTCATCTCTCGGCTATTTCTTAAGTACATTTCTCGGTTATTTCTCAGTTTCATCTCTCGGCTATTTCTCAAACACGTTTTTTAACGTTCAACGTTGTTCTCAAGCTCCAGCTTCACTGCACTCAGGTACTCCCTTGAGGGTGTCAGTCACATCAGGTAGTCCAGTACTTGCCTGGATAATTCTTCTGACCATTTCCTACAACCATCCTTCGTCTATGCCCGGGATATTTTCCCTGGACGTATGTAGATGGAAACTCAAGTTCGCCTGGGTCGTCAAAATAGTTGTCAACGATTGGAGATGTTGCAGATGAACTGTAAATATAGAAGTCATCTCTTTGAGATGTTGTAGATAAGCCGACAAAATAGTTGTCATCTCTTATAGATGTTGTAGATGATCTGACAAAATAGTTGTCATCTACTGGAGAGGATATAGATGAGCTGACAATATAGGTGTCATCTATTGGAGATCTTGTAAATGAGCCGTCGATATAGTTGTCAACCAATGAGATATTCTAGATGAGCCGTCGATATAGTTGTCAACCAATGAGATATTCTAGATGAGCCGTCGATATAGTTGTCAACCAATGAGATATTCTAGATGAGCCGTCGATATAGTTGTCAACCAATGAGATATTCTAGATGAGCCGTCGATATAGTTGTCAACCAATGATGAGTCGATATAGTTGTCAACCATTCTAGATGAGATATAGTGTCAACCAATGAGATATTCTAGATGTGAGCCGTCGATATAGTTGTCAACCAATGAGATATTCTAGATGAGCCGTCGATATAGTTGTCAACCAATGAGATATTCTAGATGAGCCGTCGATATAGTTGTCAACCAATGAGATATTCTAGATGAGCCGTCGATATAGTTGTCAACCAATGAGATATTAAAGATGAGCCGTCGATATAGTTGTCAACCAATGAGATATTCTAGATGAGCCGTCGATATAGTTGTCAACCAATGAGATATTCTAGATGAGCCGTCGATATAGTTGTCAACCAATGAGATATTCTAGATGAGCCGTCGATATAGTTGTCAACCAATGAGATATTCTAGATGAGCCGTCGATATATTTGTCACCTATTAGAGATGTTGCAGATGAGCCGTCAATTTGGTAACAGTCTACTGGAGATGTTGTAGATGAGCTTTCAATGTTGTTGTCATCTACTAGAGGTCGTAAATAAGCCGTCAATCTACTGGATATGTTCTAGATGAGCCGTCAATATAGTTGTCATCTACTGGATATGTTCTAGATGAGCCGTCAATATAGTTGTCATCTACTGGATATGTTCTAGATGCGCAGTCAATATAGTTGTCATCTACTGGATATGTTCTAGATGCGCAGTCAATATAGTTGTCATCTACTGGATATGTTCTAGATGAGCCGTCAATATAGTTGTCATCTACTGGATATGTTCTAGATGCGCAGTCAATATAGTTGTCATCTACTGGATATGTTCTAGATGCGCAGTCAATATAGTTGTCATCTACTGGATATGTTCTAGATGCGCAGTCAATATAGTTGTCATCTACTGGATATGTTCTAGATGATATATAGTTGTCTCTACTGGATATGTTCGATGCGCAGTCAATATAGTTGTCATCTACTGGATATGTTCTAGATGCGCAGTCAATATAGTTGTCATCTACTGGATATGTTCTAGATGCGCAGTCAATATAGTTGTCATCTACTGGATATGTTCTAGATGAGCCGTCAATATAGTTGTCATCTACTGGATATGTTCTAGATGCGCAGTCAATATAGTTGTCATCTACTGGATATGTTCTAGATGCGCAGTCATTATATTTGTCATCAACTGGAGATATACTAGATGCGCAGTCAATATAGTTAGCATTTATTGGAGAGAGCTAGACGAGCGACCAAATCGGCTGTCATCTATTGGAAAATGTCTAGACGAGTCGTATAAAATGGTACTTCCGATTCCGATTCCTTTAAAGAAAACAATTAAAAGGTCGACCATTTTCAGACAGCTGCTAGCTAGCCGATGCTGCTAACAGTCTCCGCCTATATTTGTGGTCTGTGTTATTTGCGTCACTTTCGTGACTAAATTTGTTAATTGCACCGTCTCTGGGCTTAATACTTCCTTCCGAGTCGGACCGCTCGTCATCCACCCTGTTGTTAGCTGTGCATGTCTTTCCTTTTCCTATTTGGTGTTTCCTCTTGGTTTTGTCCCCCTCTGATTTGGCCAGGCGTATTTCGTAGGAGCGAAAATTTTTCTACTCAACGTCCTTTATACCACCATTTACAGTTTTAAAATTTTGAATATTTTATTTTGCCCCAGAGTACTGAACACAGTTCTTGATTTGGGATAGTTCCGAAATGTGAGAATATTTCGCGTGTGACCATACTGGTCTTATAGTTGTCTTCCTGCAATAAGAACGGGTAAGTCATGTCGTGGATATGTGTGTGAAATGTTATGTTGAGCCTCAAAGCGGGTCTATTCGTCATTTGTTAGTGAATGATCTGATTGTGTCGGTTTTGATTGGCAGCTAGGCTCAGGTGTACGTAAATACCATATTCCCGGAGCACCTAGCTCACGCTTTGAGATCCAAATGTTCGGCGATGAGAATTGCTGTGGCATTTTGGGTATCGAACTCAAGTGCTCTCTGTAGGAATGGGGAGGGGGATTGAACTCATAGTGCATCCGAAAGAGGTAGGGAAGGGTGAGGGGAAAGGGGACGGGAGGCCATTCCGTCATTTCTCGTCGTTGCCGTTTTGCTGTTTCTAGTGTGGCCTTTTAGTCGGGATTATACGCATCACGTCATCAACCTTTGCTATCAGCCCACTGGTGGGGTGGTATTGGTAGTTAAGTGTTCTAGTCCTGTCATAATCGATTCACTTGTTTTCCCTATTTGCTGTCAGTCATATCTTGTTGTGAGCCCCACCGGTCATGTTTATGTTGTATGCATGACGTGGAATTAAATGGTTTTGAGTATGAGTGTATGGACGCACACAACTTAATGTATGCGTACATGTACTCGAGCATTCATACATGCAGACAACATTACATGTTTGCACTTCCTTTCATCCTTATCCGTGTATGCATACTTATTTGTCGTTCTGTACAGATGTATTCTCTTTCATATGTGTCTGTCAATGCCTGCATATATTATGCACTTACATTAAGGTAAGCGTGTACATCCACCCGTAAGGACACTCATATTTCCATGGCTTGCGTGTTATTTATTGTGTCGCTATGACTGTAATCTCGTCTGGTCGTGTCACTTTTTAAATTATGTCCCGTTCCTGGTATGTGACATGTCCGTTACGTTGTTATTATGTTCTGGTGGATGGTGTGTGCTGATAAGGTTCTTGTTGGCGTACAATCTTCATTCCATTTATTCGTGTGATTTCACACGTATTTATGCACTCGTTCACCGTATAGTCCCATGCAACCACATAGTTTATGGGTTCCTGGAGTGCACGGTCAGTCATACACACACACACACAAATTATATAAAAATACACGCTCATATATATATATATATATATATATATATATATATATATATATATATATATATATATATACATACACACATATACATGCATCCACATATACATTTCTATTTCCTTGTAATCGTTCATCTGTACCTTTCGCACATCTATATTCCTACTTTCCTGTCCATATGTGACCCCTTACCATTCGTCTACTTTCATCTTTTCATTTGTATCTATCCTATACAGAAATGTACCCATACTACACGCACTGTTCCTTGTGTATCCACACGTACTCACATCTATGCATCCATCATATTTACACTACCTCCCTTAAGATGGCGGCCTGTTGTTAACTTTGGTTGTTTGTCTTATATATTTATTAAAGTTTATTTAAAAGGTAATATAATAGATTGTAAAAGGTCTAGACGAGCCATGAAAGGGTTGGCATCTATTGGAGAAGGTCCAGACGGGAAGTCCAGAGAGCTATTATGTATTGTAAAAGGGTTGGCATCTATTGGAGATGGTCCAGACGAGAAGTCCAGAGAGCTATTATGTATTGTAAAAGGTCTAGACCTGGCGTCTAAAAGGTTAACATACATGGGAGTTGGTATAACTACGTGTTCTAACGTCCTGGTATCCAGCTACCCTCACCATTGAGACTGGTCTCCTAAAGAATTTCAAGTGTAGAAATTAGAGAGGTATTCGAAATCGGGCTCTACTGCTTCTGCATGTTTGTGTTACCTGCCACCACTGTCTGTGCTCGGTGGTCTCTCTTTCTCTGTGTCTCCGACTTGCTGTCTCGACAGTCTGTCTTTGTGTATCCCTTACTCGCTGTCTCTACTGTCTGTCTTTGTGTATCACTGACTCGCTGTCTCTACTGTCTGTCTTTGTGTATCCCTGACTCGCTGTTTCTACTGTCTATGTTTGTGTATCCCTGATTCACTCACTGTCTCTACTGTCTGCCTTTGTGTATCACTGACTCGCTGTCTCTACTGTCTGTCTTTGTGTATCACTGACTCGCTGTCTCTACTGTCTGTCTTTGTGTATCCCTGACTCGCTGTTTCTACTGTCTATGTTTGTGTATCCCTGATTCACTCACTGTCTCTACTGTCTGCCTTTGTGTATCACTGACTCGCTGTTTCTCTCTGCTAACTGTGTGTCTCGCGCTCCCCCCCCCCCCCCCAATCCTTTTTTCGTTTCTCTCTTACATTTGCAACATACACATATTTAATCCCCCAGACCAGCTTTCTCTTCCTAAATTCTCTTTTGCAGTCTCTCTTTCTCACTCTCTTTGTAAATATATATATATCCCGTCCGTTTATCATTATGTATCTCCCCTCCTTGTATCTCTCTCTTCGTGTTTCTTCCATCTTCGTTATCTCTCTCTCTCTCTCTCTCTTTCTCTCTCTCTCTCTCTCTCTCTCTCTCTCTCTCTCTCTCTCTCTCTCTCTCTCTCTCTCTCTCTAAAGTTGTGTGTTTCTCTGATCCTGATTTTGATTATTTCGTGTCTGTCCCTCCTTGTCTCTCTTCCATTTTATCACTCTCTTTGTCAGCTCCTTCTATATATTCCTATCTGTTTCTCTTCATGTCTCCCTCTGTATATGTAAATCTCTTTGTCTCTACCTCTGTCTCTCCCTTTGTAGCATGTCCTGTCCTCATATATTGTGTTCCTCTGTCTCTCCGTCAATCTTTCCTAATTTTTCCCACCACCTATCACTCCCCCTCCTCTCTCACACGACATCTTCATATATTTCCTCCTCCCTCCATCGATCTTTCCATTAATTTCCTATCCTCTCTCCCACCACCTCTCCCTCTATTTCCCCCTCTCTTTGACTATCTCTCCATCTCCTCTTCTTTTTTCCACCACATTTCCCACTCCTCATCTTTTCTTCCTCTCCTTGCCCTCCCACCTCCACAGCCTCTTCCTCTACATGCTCTCCTCTTACCTACTATCCCACCCCTCTCACACATGAATCCCAGATCTCATATCATCGCCGGTGTGAGAGAGCCATGTGTCATCATCTTTATCCCGGAGAGAACGAATCTCCCAGAAACATAAAACACATTAGCCATCTCCATTTTCAGAGTCGTATAAAAACCCAAATCTTCGTGCACAATTTTCGTGCGAAAACTCGCTGCATATTTTTAATCAGCCTTAAAGAGTGTCTGCTAAATTCATTAAGGCACACCCATCAACACCCATTATCTGACGGGTGGAAGAGGTTCCTGGCCCCCGACAGGCTGCAGACGGAGCACGAAAACAGGTTCCTGGCCGCCGTCGGAGCACGGGAGCAGTCTGACATTATAACTTTGCACAAAATGTCTGTGAAAATGGGATTCAGTCTATCAAGATGTTGGCCAGCGTGATGCTGACCACATCATCCATCTTGTGCCGACTGGTCTATAAAAATATAGGTCTAGCCCTATATGCCCCATACGCCTAAAGACGCGGAAAAGAGACCTTTACTTATTTTACTTATCAAGATGTTGACCAGAAACATGTTTTACGTGACTTCAGTGTCTTCTTCTTCCTATTATTATTTTTGTTATTATTTTTTTAACTATTATTATTAGTTACTTTTTAAATGTTTTTTTAAATTTTCATTCTCCCTCTTGGTGGGTTTCAGAAGAAAATGCCACAGACTCTTTGAAGCCTGCAATGATACTGATGTTTTCCACCGTTCTATAAGTAGTGTGGCATCGAGGTATTGGCGAGTATTTGAGTAGGAGGAGGCAACCCTTCTTCTTGTCCTTTTCAGTCAAGGGTCAGGTTGTGACCGATTGTCCCCAAGATGGCGCTTGTAGCGTCGCCTCCAAAGAGGTCCCCAAGATGGCGGCCTGTTGTTAACTTTGGTTGTTTGTCTTTGATATTTATTTTTTTTTTTTTTAAAGTTAAACTTTACAATAGTTAAAATTGTTAAATAGTTAAAAGGTTTGATCCTTTTAATTTCTCTGTCATCTTCCACTTGTGGGGGTACTCATGGGCTAGGCTTTTTTTTTTAAGGGTTACCTTTTTTCAAGTCTATAGTAACACAAACTGCTGCGTATTGGATAGTTGTAGATGGGGCCCCTATTCCCCCCTAAGATTGCGGCCTTTTAACACATAAGATTTGATTATGTTGTTTATCTTAGATATATTAAAAAGTTAAATCTCTTTATGTAAAAAGTTAAAGCACACATCACTTCGGGGATCCCCTTTTTAAATGCACCCCATAAGATGAGGACGATGTGGTTGTGCTGTGTCAACAAGACTGCACAATGAGCGACTAACACCAGGTGACACACAGTGCCACCAGTCGGATGGAATGGAATTCAAGTCTGCCACTATTACAACTGAATCATTTCAAGTTATAGTCTACGCTGAACTCTAAATTTCCAACACGAGCCAAGTACAACTGAGCTACGCCTAAGACAATAAACAGTCTAATATTATTTATTTGTAAAACATTAACGCCGAGATCAAAATGGAGCCCATGCAGAAGAAGAAGAAATCACGCTCCTAGAAGGATATTAATGAGAAATTATCGAAATACAACAGCACTAATGTGTAAACGCACTATAACTCTGAATGAAAGCTGTGAACTCTAAATGAAATATGTGAACTCTAAATGAATATGTAAACTCTGAATTAAATATGTGAACTCTACAAATAAAGCGATCATAGCACATTACATCAGTAACGGGCACCTTGTGCAGTCGACGCATTAACATCATGCCACCCCTAAGTGCTCCGAAGCCTGGGTCTGAAGAATCTCAGCGCAGTGCACGAGCTCCGATGCCACGTTGGGGCTCCTAAAATAACTGTATAGCTAGATTTGTAACTCCAAATTTTGTCTGGGGAGCGCCATTAGGCTACTCTTTTCGATGTCCAACTGCCAATGGATTTTTTACCTGTGCAACAAAACACACGTGCATCAAGTCTTACTACCCAGAGACCAGGGAAAATTACTAGAAGTCCACGTCAACAACAACAACATCCCAACCTTCACCAGGGCTTGAACCCGAAACCTCCAGCACTCGAGGCGGATGCCATACCTCGAGTCCATAGGTACATGGTGGGATTTGCGCCACACCCCCACTCCCCTTTTTAAAAAAAAATTAGTTTGTGTTGATGCGCCTGACATTTTAGACAACATAAATTTTGATAGATGTTGTACACACATACATACATACACATACACTCACACGCGGGTGCGCGCACATACGCACACAAATGCGTGAGCGCACATATATACCGCCAATTCGTCACTTAAAATGGCAAATTATCTGTAACTGTATTACAACAAATTAACACACAACGGAATCTTCCCCCTACTCACATTTATTCCAATTTTACTGGGTTGTATCTGCAATCCTTGACAATATGACAGCTAGGATGACGGTTACGATGACAGTTAGGATGACAGAAAGTGACACCTGCGTGCAAGATATCGATTTCCCTTTGTGATCTCGGGTCTTACCTGTCAGCCAGTGACAACACTGTAAACTGACAGGGGTTTCATTAGCTCATCAACACGCTTCCATATTCTCAATGTTTTGTGTCTGTCTGTGATTGCAATCTTTAGAATTACCTATTCACGAATGAAAACCAAACAGGTATGAATCCCAGAAACCCCTTTCAATACTATTATGAAGCAACCGACCGTTTACAGACTGTTGTTCTCTTCTCTACCCAATTCTGCCGCCATATATGCTTTCATAGCTAATGAATCTTAAGTGAGTGGTATCCACATTCTCGGAGGTCGTTTTCTGTCTCGTTTTCCGAAAACTGGAATCTTCATCGCTGTCCTCTCCATGCCACCATGACGTTTACTATGGTCATAATACCTCAATCTTCGAGACAGAATGCTGTTTATGAGCCAGTTCTCGTAGATTTTCAGAAAAGGTATGATGTTTTGTCTTGTTTTCTGGGCAACGGTATTCTTATATTTTTCGGTAGCATTTGGATTCAAACACTACGATATTTCTCACCAGTTTAGAACACTGAGTATAGCCATTAGGCGCAGTTATCTTGGGACACCGAAAGTTGCCGTGGATTAGTGGCTCGCCTCCGGATCTGAAGTTCGTGGGTTCAAATCCCAACGAAGCCGTATTTCTTCTTGAAAACCTTGGGCTCCCAACTACAATGACGAATGGCATGTTTAAACATTTTCTGCTAACATACTTCTTCTTGAGGAAGTGCACAATCTCCACTAGATGCAGGCAAGGCTGTAGCTGATATAGTTCAGGCCTTGAATGGGCACCAGGTAAAGTATTGGAAAGTAAAGGAGCTGTGTGATGCTGACCATATCACCCACTGAGTACCGACTGGTCTATAAAATATAGCACTAGCCCTATATGCCCAGTGCGCCTAAAGGAGATGAAAAGGGTCCTTTAATAGTTTTTTATTTGATTAGGACAGCACAACACAGTTAACTATTAACCTTTACTCCAGAATGGGTGGATCAGTGAAGATTCTCTGTCAAGTCTTGTTTTGAACAGAAGTCGGTCCCTGTGATTACAGCCATGACTATCCTACTTTAGGAATGCAGTGGTTAAGTTTCTCTCACGGCTCTGTGGCGAAATGTTTTCTTCCCATTGAAGTTGACGATTCCTCCGCCCCCACCTCCCCCCTAAATCGGGCCCTTAGTTCGATCTAATCCCATAAGAGTGCCATATGTCATAGAAAATAACGCTGATTAGATATTTTATGCCGCTTTACATGAACATATATAGCCAGCAAACAGTATTCTCAGGACACTTTCAAGGGGGACAACCGAATTGTTTAGCGTTCTCCTAGTCGTCATCGTCATTATTATCATCGTCATGAATTTCTTATTCTTCGTTTCTTCTTGTTCTTCTTCTTGTTCTTCTTCTTCTTCTTCTTCTTCTTCTTCTTCTTCTTTTCTTCTTCTTCTTCTTCTTCTTCTTCTTCTTCTTCTTCTTCTTCTTCTTCTTCTTCTTCTTCTTCTTCTTCTTCTTCTTCTTCTTCTTCTTCTTCTTCTTTTTCTTCTTCCTCTTCTTCTTCTTATCTTCTTCTTCTTCTTCTTCTGCTTTGTCTTCTTCTTTGTCTTCTTCTTTTTGAATCTTCGTGATTATCATATTTATCATCATCATCATCATCATCTTCTTCTTCTTCTTCTTCTTCTTCTTCTTCTTCTTATTCTTCTTCTTCTTCTTCTTCTTCTTCTTCTTCTTCTTCTTCTTCTTCTTCTTCTTCTTCTTCTTCTTCTTCTTCTTCTTCTTCTTCTTCTTCTTCTTCTATTTTCTCAGCCTCTTCGTCCTCCACCCCCCCCCCCCACCACTCTCTCTTAATCCTATCCCCCCCCCCCCACCACAACCTCACAAGACTCAATGCTGCACCAGTCTTCTTTCCGTCTAAAAGGGGAAGAGAAAAAAAGTATATCAAAGCATGAAACATATTAACATAAATGAATCAATTATTACATCCCCCCCCCCCCACCCCACAAGAATAAGATTTGGTCAAGCAGGCCCTTGAAACCTGGTGCTCTTTTCATCTATCTTCATCTGTCCATTCTTTCATTCATTCACTACTAAGAGATCATTTCACGAACTTAAACACACACACACACGTACACCCACACTCAAACACTTCAATTGCAATCACATACACACGCTCACGAACACACGCTCACAAAACAAGCACACACATATTTACACACACACACACTCTCTCACTAACACACACACACACACACACACACACACACATACACACACACATAAAGTAAACCTATATTTACCCTACGATGTATTTCTCACATGGAACCTGTAAACAATCAGCTCCACCATCAAACAAACAACACCCACTCCGACCCCAACTATTGCTACGTACACCACGAAGAGGATCCTCAAAAACCCCACTTTGGTGTTCTCACTGTCGGTCTGGTAGATGGAGCTCTTCCCTTGAACAATGGCACGATTAACAATTTTACTGCTGACGAACTTCCTCTTGAGAAATTCCAGAATTCCCACTTGTTCCACACGAAGTAGCAGCTGGTAAAGCTCACGCTGGAAAAAGACACCTTTGCCGACACTGACGGAGCAGCCTCCATATAGTTTCTTCTCTTCCACTGGAAAAAACACCAAATCTGTGACGTTCTCTGGAATATATTTATCACACATTCCAATGGGAAAACAGGCACTACTCACATGAGCATAATTCCCTGTCAGGATTTTTTTAATGTGCACCTGTAAGTCTCCAGTGAACGTTTCCGGGTCCTTGCTGTTGAGTTCTTTGAGCCGCGCCCAAAAGTTCTTCACGACCCCATCAGTGGACGTGTTCAGTAGAAGTATGGTCAAGTCAGAGGTACCGTAAATACCGACTCTGAAATCTTTATTGGAGGTCAGCTGCTCCAAGGACTTGATGGGAGGAGCATCAGCAGTGACGAAGTCGGTGACCAAGAACCCGCTGTAGGCAGATCCAAGAACGACAAGGAACACAGCCCAGCAGGCCAGAAGAATACGACCACTGTGGGCCACGTATGTTCTGGTGTATCTAAAGCAGATGTGATCCAGAAAGGAAGAGAGCCGCCTATAAAACAAGATGATAAATGATTGATTATCTAACTTGGTGTGGGCATATAGATTGCAACATTACAAGACAGACCATTTAAATCAAGTGAGTCCTGAAGGTCATGTAACTAGATAAATCACTTGAATATTGCATGTTTGGTAACTTGTTATGTGAAGATTAACTTATACTATTTAAAGAAATAAACATACACACACACACACACACACACACACAGAGAGAGAGAGAGAGAGAGAGAGAGAGAGAGAGACAAAAGGAAGGAAAATTATTGAAGTAAGTAAAGTACCTTTTTTCCACACCTTATGGCGTATAGGGCGTATGTAAATATAAACAGTAAAGTAAAAAGTTAAACAAGATGGATGCATGATACCTACTGTTAAACACTAAGAAATAGCTGATGTAGAAAATATTGACATATACATGATTTTTAACAATGAGAACAACTCGATGAAGAACGCTGAGAAATATGATATATAACGTTGTGAGCTAACTAATCTTCAGCACTGAGAAATATGATATATAACGTTGTGAGCTAACTAATCTTCAGCACTGAGAAATACCTGATGTCCGACGTCAAGAAAGGTTCTGTAAGTTCCAAGCTGCATGACCTAGTTGTGATGTGAACGATTGCTCCGATAATGCCCAGACACAGAAGAGTCCCGACAAGCAGGTAGATGAATTCCCATTTCACGATGTAGATGTAGATCAGATCCATTTTCTCTTTGCGTTGTGGCCACCTGGTGCGTTGTAATTTATAATATACACGTCAGGTCATTTCAAATATTTTATTTTTAAATGGTGTATTGCTCATCAATCAATTAGCATGTCCGTTACAAAACGTCGTTCTCCTTACGGCACGGTTGAAAATCTCTCTTTCTCTAGCAATTTCTCAGCCCTGTGTCCACCTTCGAATGGTCGCCTCCACCTCGCTTTCCGGAAACTGCACCCTTCTTCAGCGTTCTCTCCAGACCACCATGGCGCTTCATGTGTTCAAAATACCCTAGTTTTTGGGAGAGTACGCTGTTTACGAGTCATTTCTCTGTGATTTTTCCCCAGTTTTCGGGGAGAGTATGCTGTTTACGAGCCCATTCTCTGTGATTTTCCCCCAGTTTTCGGGAGAGTTTGCTGTTTACGAACCATTTCTCGGTGATTGTCCCCAGTTTTGGGGGAGAGTATGCTGCTTACGAGCAATTTCTCTGTGATTTTCAGGTCACCCGGGATGTCAACCATTTTCTTCTTCCTGGTACACGGTATTCTCAGAATTTTTCTACACCCTTTCAGTATAAAAGCGCCGATTTTTTTTTTTTTTTTCAAAGACTGAGTGAGAGTCCACTACTAGCATTTTTGTTACTCAGCATATTTTTTATTACTATGCACTTTAAAGAAGAAGTAGGTCAAGCAGAAAAGGTTTTGGCAGGCCGACACAAAGAGACACCATGACTCCTCGCCCACCCCTTTTCCCAACAGGAGTACAGCATCCATAGGTATGTATTACACAAGTGGTTCAATTTTCATAGTGGGTTTTATATATGTGCAGTTATAAGGAAACTACCCTATTTCTATCCCCTGAAAGCCAAGCAAGACCTTTGACCGTGTTCAACATCAGAAGATAGGGAGTATCATGAGAAGTATAGGGTGTCCAGCTCATTTCTTGCATTTAATTTAAAGGTTATATCATGAACAACAAGCAGCCATCAGAGCAGCTGGAGAATCATCAGACTGATTCGAGTTGCAAAAGGGATTGAGGCAGGGGTGCATTCTTTCACCATACTTATTCGATATATATTTAGAAAACATAATGAGAAATGTAACAAAAATTACCAGGACAGGTATGATCCGTTAATAATTGGTAGAAACCCTTTTCGGTTTCCGATTCCGATTCCTTTTAGGAAAAAATTTAAAGTTCGACCACTTTCAGACTGCTGCTAGCTAGCCGAGGCTGCTAACAGTCTCCGCCTATATTTGTCGTCTGGGTTATTTGAGTCACTTTCGTGGCTAAATTCTAGCATTTGCTCCGTTTCAGGGCTTAATACTTCCTTCCGATTGAGACCGTTGTCCTCCACCCTGTTGTTAGTTGTGCATGTCTTTCCTCTTCTTACTTGGTGTTTCCTTTTGGTTTGTTGGTTTAGTCTCCCTCTGATTTGGCCAGGCGTATTTCATAGGAAAGCAAGCTTTTCTACACAACGTCCTTTGGACCACCATTTACAGTTTTAAAATTTTGAGTATTTTTGCCCAAAAGTACTGAAAACAGTTTTTGATTTTGGATAGTTCCGAAATGTAAAAATATTTCGCGTGTGCCCATAATGGTCTCATAGCTGTCTTCCTGCAATAAGAACGGGTTAGTCATGTCGTGGATTTGTGTGTGAAATGTTGAGTGGAGCCTCAAAGCGGGACTATTCGTCATTTGTTAGCGTGGTCCGGCTGTGTCGGTTTGAGATGGCATCTAGGCTCCGATGTACGTAAACACCATATACCCGGAGCACCCAGCTCACGCTTTGAGATCCAAATGTTCGGCGATGAGAATTGCTGTGGCATGTTGGATATCGAACTCAAGTGCTCTCTGTAGGAATGGAGGTGGGGGGTTGAAATCATAGTGCATTCCCTATTAGGAACTTCGCTATGCAGATAACACTAATCTTGTAATATGTGAACAGCAAACAATAAATGTGCATTCAGACATCTAAAAACACATAAAGACTGTGTGACAGACAGTAAAGATAATGGTGATATTACCTGTAGAAGATAAAGAATGGCTCTTCAAAACTGAGGACAGGTATGAAGTCGATGGCCTTGAGCCGATTATCAGTCATGGACAGTGGCATAGTGGACAGTGCCGCCTCTCGCCTGGCCAGAATACCTGTGAACGGGACATTTTTAAAAGCTGTAAATTAATGTATTGTGTCATCATTGGTTACTGGGGGATTATGTTAATTAATCATTTGCTAATGACTTGACGACGGTGGACCTTTGGGACTGCTCCGAATGCTAGAATGTCAGTTCTCAGCTCAATACTCAATATGTACAAATAAAAATTAATATAAACATGTTGAATGTTCAATTAAGAATCGACATCATTGCACTCATAACACTCACATAAGCACTGCGACCACATCTTCAACAGCAAGCGAAGAACTCCAACTCTGATGGTGCCAGTAACCGACTGATTGTATATCCGTCTCGCCTTTCCCTTGAGTGTTGAACATCTGCATAATCCTGTGATAACTCTACGCAGCGTCAGTCTCCTCAGACCGTTTTGATCTGTCTGTACCTCAGCTCTGTTCACTCGCTTCCGAAGGACCCTAACACTATCTAGCTCATCATACATCCGTAAACCATCAAGTTGTGCAGAACTGGCCGGTCTAGCTGCCCGCTCATTTACCAACACACCAACCTGAGCTTGAGAAAATATCCAAAGGGTGCTAACTACCCAAAACCTCTGAAGCGATGCTTGTCACTTTGCACGTAGCATACCTGTCTCCACCTTTCTCAACATGCTCTGTGAGTCAGTCACAATCACGACGTGTGTGTGTGTGTGTGTGTGTGTGTGTGTGTGTGTGTGTGTGTACGAGCGCGTTTATTTGTGTGTGTATGTGTGTGTGTGCAGCTGATTCTCAAGCCAGCGGAAGGCAGTGACGGTCTCCACCTCCATTCTCAAACTAGACGTTCTGATATCATTTGTCAGATGTTATTGCACTAAGCGACCTTCATTAGTTTTTGCTACAAACTCTCATGCACTTCGTCTGCCCCTCAACACAGAACCATCTGTTGAGATAATAATATCACCCAGCCGCAAATTGCCATGAATCATGTGTTGAACTTCTGATTCTGCCGCACCAGCTGGCCAGTCCCATGCACTTTCAACCTAAAGTGGTTAAACCATACACAAGCCTAAAACTTGCTCGGACATTTTAACCCACTCCTCTCCTCGTCCGAATCTATCGAGCCTGCTAACATGTCTAATCGTGTTTTCAGGTTGCACAACAAAAACACAGACAACTTTCTTCTACTACTTTTTCTTAGAGTCCCTACCGTAGGGCGTCGATAGTCATGTCTATCCACAACTTTCTGTCGATTGTGCTTTCAATCACTTCTGGCACAGACGACATTTCATGCCATGATGACAAACTGTCCGGTATCTTCTCTTTTGGTCCCGCTCTGTTATTTTCTCCCTATAATTTTACTGCTTGTTTTAGCCAATCTGGGGCGGGGAAGGGGGCAATTGGAGGGGCGCTATTACTGTCCATGATATTTCCTGTTATAAATTTTCAGTTAAGTTCAATTTGGCAGCCATGATGAATCTTGAGATTACCATGGACATGACCACCAAGAGAACTAATTGCCCTAAAACAAAAAATAAGACATTCAATATTTTTTGGTCACATCAGGAAAAAGAGTAAACTAGAGCGCATTGTAACAGTGGAAAGGCGGGAAGAGAAAAGTGTCTCAAGAAGACCGGGAGAAAAGTGTTTGGCAGTTTGACATCATGACATGGAAGATCAACTGTGTCAGAACTGATTGAAAGTAAACCACGCAGAAGGTTATAGATTGTTTGTTTGTTTGTTTTAGTATCCAGAAGCCTTGAGTTGTTAACCCTTAGGCTCGGTATTATGGATATCGCAACCTTTCGGCCTTGATTCCATTGTAAATACCGTAAATCTGGGAGAAAATGTGGCTTTCCTGCCTACCCCCGGGATTGAACCCGGACCACAAGGAGTACGTCACCCGGTCTCCGCGAAATCCGGTTTAGCCAATTCCGCTAGAGAGCCGGGCAAGGTTATAGATAAACATGACTACCAAAGCCACACATCATGGACTGTAAAAGAAGGACACACTAAATCAACAGTGAAATACGTAGAAATCTGTTGTTTAAGCAATGGACGCAGTAGCCAACAACATGAAAAACAACACCTGAGATGCCAGTTCCGTTGGCTTCTCCAATCACTTCACCGTATATATGCTGGTCACTGTTGGACACAAGCTGGTAGTCAAACCCGAGGGATGTGGCCAAGAGATGGAGAAGCTCCCTCGAATGTCTGTCAAGACTGGTCAGGTTCCCTCGGACAAAGGACTGGGCTACGGCAACAGGCAACCGCATTCCTTCAAGCAAAGATTTCTGGGATTTCAAAAACAGTCGAGCACTTTTTCTTAAAATTTCTTGTGGATTTCTTAAAACTCCACACGATATACCCGCCCAGTCGCCGATGACCTCACAGGTCGGTTGAACCTGATGTATATTATAATCAATAACCCTGGTCTTGACTGTCAAATTTTGAACCCTGGACTGCTGGCCGATCAATGTAGTATTTACAAACGGCATGTACGCCAATGTGATGAAGTCAACAGTTCTGTTCCACTCTAATAAAACGTGCGGTATATCGTCTACAAGAACAGTAAAGACAATGAACCATTCCGTCGCATGAAGAAGTCCCGTATATCGTAGTTGTTCGAATAACGAGACCGCTTCTAGCACTGCCACAATATCATTGACGTCATCAGAGAAAAAAATAACGCTGTTACTTTTGTCGCTGTATTCTATTAATATAGCTACGAGATCGCTGAGATTTATTTTTGAAGAAATGTCGCTTTCCATTTGAAAACTGACAAACTGGAGATATGGCCTGTCCCGTGAAATCAGACTCATAAAATAAGACGCCAGTCTGGCGCTGGTCACATCAAAGAGAACAATCAACACACCATCAACTGCGTCATCTCCGTCCACTTTCCCCATCATCTGTTGCCACGAATACACGCGTGAAGTAACACATGCTAGGTGCCGCAACATTAAAATATGGGTACCGCTGCTTCTCTCGAAAGGATTCACGGCCTCACAAAATATCGCTTTTTTTAGGAGAATTCCCTTGGATTGAGGAACTATTTCTAATGATAAACAGGACATTACCAAGGATATACATAAAAATGCACGCAACATGCGACACAATGAGAAAGGGAGTTTCATGACACGGCGGGAAAAGTCTTTGACCGAATCCATCACAGACGAACACATTTATGAGTTTCCAGTTCACTATTTGATGAACAGAAGAAAAACTGCAGTCGATAGTGGCGGCGATTGTGTGACCGTGTTGATATACACTGAGAACATAACACACTGTAGAACTTGGAAAAACAGGACAGGGGCAGAAACATATGGAGGAATGGAGGGAATGGGCAGGGCCTGATATAAACTTGATGATGCTTGATGAACATAGATACAGTCGTTGTGGTCACTACTGTTTTAATGTATACCAGCTCATCTCATAATTTCGGTATCTGTGGCTTAGGTGTTGCCAACGCGCATCGTAATGCCAGGGTGCCGGGTTCGATACCAGCTGCAGAAGATTTGTTTTCGTGGGTTTCGATAGTGGTACCGAGAGCTGATAGTTTAGAAAGCATTGGCAAACTACTGAACGTAAAATGTGCATAGAAAAACCACAACAGCCAAAAAAAATGATGGGATGGGTTCCCTTAACGTACTGTCAATTAAAGGCAACACACAATTTTAGAAAGCTTTGTTTTTGTCTACTAAATGAAATAAGTAGGAACGTGTCTGAAAAATCTCGGAAATTATGTGTTCTTCGCCCCACTATGGGACAGACACAGTTGTTTTATTATTTTAAAGAAATATCCTGGCTGTCAGCGGGGATCCTTATATAACCTAACGGCTGAACTTGGTTTCTGGGACTTGTGCCCGGGTGATTTTCATAATATTGTGGGACGTTGTGTCATCGGAGGTGTAACGCTCATTGTGCGATCTTGTTGGGGTTGAACATCACTCGCGCACATAAATTATATTAGACATCCCTCTTACTGGCTCTATTAAAGGAAAAAGGCATTTGTGAAAAAAGGAACTTATTAAGGCCCCTTCAGATTGTGAGGCCCTTATGTTTAAGTTAATCGTTTATGCATTAACGTAGCACTGGGACTGGGTAACAAGTTTTGGATAAAAATTATTAAATTTAATACTGCAATAAGATGTAGATGTTTGTGACAGCCTGACTGTGTGTCACATTCTCCTACTGTTAGATGTAGATGTTTGTTACAGCCTGACTGTGTGTCACATTCTCCTACTGTAAGATGTAGATGTTTGTTACAGCCTGACTGTGTGTCACATTCTCCTACTGTAAGATGTAGATGTTTGTGACAGCCTGACTGTGTGTCACATTCTCCTACTGTAAGATGTAGATGTTTGTGACAGCCTGACTGTGTGTCACATTCTCCTACTGTAAGATGTAGATGTTTGTTGCAGCCTGACTGTGTGTCACATTCTCCTACTGTAAGATGTAGATGTTTGTTACAGCCTGACTGTGTGTCACATTCTCCTACTGTAAGATGTAGATGTTTGTTACAGCCTGACTGTGTTTCACATTCTCCTACTGTAAGATGTAGATGTTTGTGACAGCCTGACTGTGTGTCACATTCTCCTACTGTAAGATGTAGATGTTTGTGACAGCCTGACTGTGTGTCACATTCTCCTACTGTAAAATGTAGATGTTTGTGACAGCCTGACTGTGTGTCACATTCTCCTACTGTAAGATGTAGATGTTTGTTACAGCCTGACTGTGTGTCACATTCTCCTACTGTAAGATGTAGATGTTTGTTACAGCCTGACTGTGTGTCACATTCTCCTACTGTAAGATGTAGATGTTTGTTACAGCCTGACTGTGTGTCACATTCTCCTACTGTAAGATGTAGATGTTTGTGACAGCCTGACTGTGTGTCACATTCTCCTACTGTAAGATGTAGATGTTTGTGACAGCCTGACTGTGTGTCACATTCTCCTACTGTAAGATGTAGATGTTTGTGACAGCCTGACTGTGTGTCACCATCTCCTACTGTAAGATGTAGATGTTTGTTACAGCCTGACTGTGTGTCACATTCTCCTACTGTAAGATGTAGATGTTTGTGACAGCCTGACTGTGTGGTGTGGTGGTTTTTCTAGGCAGATTTTACGTTGAGTAGTTTGCCACTGCTTCTAAACCGTCGGTTCTCGATACCACTGTCGAAACCAACGCAAGGCGAAAAATGTGGGATCTAACCCGGCACCCCGGCATTACCAAACACGTTCGCAACGCCTAAACCACAGACGCCAACAGGTGAACAAAGAAGAAAAAGTATACCCACCTCCACACCTGTCTCTGGAGCCGCCCATGGAAACACAGAGAGGTCCTACAAGCAACGTAATATCAACCAGTCATATCCCGTGTAAACTGGTTGCTCTCTGGAAGTTACTCAGTGTAACCGGCCATTAGTCACCGCTGACTAGTCGGGTTGTTTCAGTACAAGCACACAATGAGTGCAGTACAGGATCATTCTGCTCACATTTACTATGATCGCTGCATTCATTGCACTAACAGCTAGGCCCCACACAATAAACGCACAGAACTAGACACGTAGGCTTTCACGGCTCAGGTAGGAGGGAGAGCTGTAAAGGGAGATTTTGGTGCTTTTGCGCTTTAACTGCAAGTAGTCTGACTATGGAGGTCATGGCTGTGACTAAAGCAGCAACATGGCTAAAGACACAGACTTTCACTGGAGCATGCTTTCTCGATGAGTATGCTCAGGAAGGGCTGCGTCCGAAGGCAGTGGTTGGTGGTTCTACAGCATTCACGGCTGACAAGGATAAGTTTCATTTTCGTGCCAGGTCATGTTGGGGTAGAAGGAAATGAGCAAGCTGATAGACTTGCAGGTGACGCTGCTATGAAAGCTGGACAAGCCATGGACCAGGTTGATATACTGAATGCTCTACGAGTTTTAAGATGTTTTTGTGAAGCAGTTGAAAACTGTGAATCTGCAACCATGGCCAGACTGCAGGAACAGCAAGTTAAACGGGGTGTCGTCAAACAAGAACATTACGCGCGTAGCCAAAGAAGAATAATAAACCAACACAGAACTGGTGTCGTCAGCCGCTACACGCTGTTTGATTTACTGAAGAGGGGATCAGAACACTTATGGACTGAGTCGTTCGACATGCAATGAGGATAATATGTCGACTAAATAACTAACAAACTAACTAGACACGAATATAGCATACACATTTAGGTCATTGTATAGCATAAGTAAGGGAGCCATCGTGGTGTAATGGCTGGACGAAAATCGTTGGTTCGGGTCCTGGGGGAGCTGGAATGTTTGGGAAAATGAGCTTAGCTGCCAGTACAACCCAGCCTTTAAACTGTACCAGGTAAAATCCTGGGAAGTAAAGGCGACTGGTGTGATGCTGACAACATCAACCACCGAGCGCCGATTAGTTTTTAAAAAAAACGACTTAGCCCTATATGCCCAAAGACGTACGAATGTATGATAGAGGGTCCTTTCTTTCCTATACTATATTACATATAACTAGGTTAGTTGCGTACCCTTTACAGGACGTTGCAGAACCAACCCTAACAGCTCCTGGCTGTTGCGTGGTTTTTCTAGGCAAATTTACGTCCAGTAGTTTGTCATTGCTTTCTGGACGGTCGGCTTTCTTGATACCACTGTCGAAACCAACGCAAGACGCATGGCCCTCAGCTAGGATCGAACCCGGCATCCCAGCATTACGAAGCGTTCGCATCGACTTAGCCACAGAGTCGATTACATATAACTAGATCCACATATAACACGCATAACTAAACCCGCAAATAGCACATTTAACTAGATCCACAAATAACATATATACCTAAACCCACAAATATTACATAGAACTTGATTCACTTGAAGCATACATAATTAGGCTAATATAACGCAAATATTAATAAGTCTACATATAGCACACATGATAAGGGTAACATATAGCGCATGTAACTGGATCCACATATATCACACATAACTACATCCGCAAATAGCACCTATTACTAGATCCACATAAAGCACACAAAATAAGGCAAACATACAGCACATATAGCTAGCTCCACATATGACACTCAACATTTTTGTTGTTGTCGTTGCAGGTCTAATACAAGCAGGCATAACATAAATAGGAGAAATCTCGTTACATAGCGGGCGAAGGAAAAAACAAGAAATAGATAATGAAGCTGCAGGTGGAGGAGGAGGAGGAGGCAGAGGTGGAGGAAACAGTGAAGATGAATGAAAAGAATGGATAGACGATCACAAGCTAGTAGTTTAGCATTGTATGTGAGATTGTTCGCACACAGGTGGAATAAAAGGCTTCAAATTGATGCCAAAATACATTAAAAGTAATGGCTAATTGTCCTTGCTAATAAAAGCGCCACTATAAATATAGTTATGCTGCACTATGTTGTCAAGCCTGGCTTTGAGGTTGATGCAGCTTAAAATGGGTACCAGAAGAAGTCACGAAAGTAAAGGCGGCAGGCGAAATGTCGACCATATTACCCATTCAGCGCAGGTTGGTCTACAGAACACAGATCTATCATTATGTGCTCAATATGCCCAAGGGCGTGCAAAAAAAGCGGTGCTTTATTAATATGACTCGACTGATCAACATCATGGCGGAAACAGCTAATAACATAAAATATGATAAATGCTTTAGAATTACGTATACTCTCTCCTTCTGCAAAACCCTAGAATCTTCCACACGTTTCCGCCACTGCCTTGTCCATTACTTGGGGAAACTGTTTAATGTCCTTATTCAAAAGTAATCGAACCGCCTCCATTAACCAGATCGCATTTGTTGAATACAGTTTCCGCCATGTTTATCAGAAGATGAGCTCTAAGGCTACACGTCACTGACATGTGTACATTTATAACTGTAGTCCCGGACATGTGCCGCCTTCTGGAACCTTCGGTCTTCTTATGTGGTTGTTTATTTGCTTTAGTTTGTACAGGGGGCTGCGTGGTCTCGAGGCACGGTGTCCGCCTCGAGTGTTAGAGGTGCCAGGTTTAATCCCTGGTATGGGCTGGGATTTTTTAACGCAGACTTGGACTTAAGTAATTCCACCTGGTCTCTGTGTAATTTGGACGCACCTGTACACTGTTGCGCACGTAAAAAATCCTTTGGCACTGACGGCAAAAAAGATGTTAAAAATTTACCTAAGTATTTTAGGATCCTCGCCGGTACTACAGAGCTTGTGAACTGTGCTGATCTCATTCTGACTCAGACTTGAGTTAGAAGAAGAACGGAGCACTTATGGGTTACTACCCGTGTGCCATGATGATGATCCGTTGTTCAAACCTTCAAACCTTCAGTTTGTATATTGGTGGTGGTGCCGTATTTATCAAGAGAATTAGTCGCCCGATCCCCAAGGATTCCTTTAAGGCTAAGGACATTCTGTGAAGCAGGACATGCATCAGAGAGACAAAACGGTAGCTATGTTTTGATATGGCGGCACTTAGCATGTATTACATTTACATTCGTTTACATAAGGCAAAATGTGATCGAAAATGTGGACGGGGTTGATGATGTGTTGATTGTTCTCCTAGATGTGTCCAGCACCCAGACTAGCGTCTTATTGTATGAGTGATTTCGCGAGACAGGCAATATTCACAATTTGTCAGTTTTCAAATGGGAAACAATGATTATTCAAATATAAATATCATTGATATCTCAACACTGTTTATGAAACATAACAACAGAAGTAACGATGTTATTTTCTTTTTGAATGACATCAATGATTTTGTGGCAGTGCTAGAAGCGGACTCGTTATCTGAACAGCTGCGATATACGGGACTTCTTCATACAACGGAATGGTTCATTGTCTTCACTATCCTGAAAGACGATATACCGCACGTTTTATTAGAGTGGAGTAGAACTGTTGACTTCATCACATTGCTTACCTACTGTGCAGAAGTTGTGATTTGTGTATTTCAATAGAAAGCAGTAACATTAGTGCTTTATTAATATCCTACCCCAATCAGGGGAAATCCACAGGTCATGTAACAGTCTAATATTTTAGGAGGCAGTAGATACGCTGCACGTAGTTGTGAGACCTAGGCTACATGCAGTCGTGGGACTGCACTCTCTCGTGGGACGTAGGTTGGTTGGGGTTAGGGCCAGATTTAGATGTTTTAGGGCATCGTTAAAAGCATCAGAAAGCCGGAAAACACAGTCTTGGCACCCTCTAAAATGTTGGACTATCCTGTGACGTCATCTGGGGGTAGGATTATAATAAAGAACCGTAACATTTATTGGGCAATAAATTGTGCAGTGTATTGTTTATTTTAATTCAGTATGGCTAAAATATGGTTTTGAGCTTCAAGAATTGTTTGATTTGTGTAATTTTTAATGCGTGCGGAATTACTCATTTTAGTTATATTTGTGTTTGTGTATTGCAACACATTTCATTCATGTTTCTATTTGTGTAGTACGACACATTTCATTCATGTTTGTATTTGTGTAGTACAACACATTTAATTCATGTTTGTATTTGTGTAGTACGACACATTTTTTCCTGTTTGTATCTGTGTAGTACGACACATTTCATTTATGTTTGTACTCGTGAAGTACGACAGATTTCATTCACGTTTGCGTTCGTGTATTACAGCACATTTTATTCACGTTTGTGTTCGTGTATTACAACACATTTAATCCATGATTGTGTTCGTGTATTACAAAACAATCCATTCATGTTTGTATTTGTGTAGTCGGGCACATTTCTTTCACGTCTGTGTTGGTTTATTACAACACATTTCATTCATGTTTGTGTTAGTGTGTACGACACATTTCTTTCATGTTTGTATTCGTCTATTACAACATATTTCATTCAAGTTTGTGTTAGTGTAGTACAACAAATTTCACTCATGTTTGTGTTCGTGCAATAAAACGTATTGCAGGTGTTGGATGTATGTATGCATGTATGTGTGTGCATATGTGTGTCTTCTTCTTCTTCTTTGATCCTTCTGTCAGAAAACTTATATAAGGAGGCCGGTAGCCTTTATGAAAGCTCTCGTGCAATCCATGTCCTCTCGTGTACCATACAGTTTTGTCTTCAGTGTGGTTGGAACAGGCCAGATTGCGTCTCTGTTGTCAGCATACAGTTGACAGTGTTGGAGCACATGCTCAGCATTTTCGGGTGCCACGCTGCAGGGACACGTCTCCGGATTTCCTATACCAAAAAATTTGAACATATGTTGACGAAATCTGTTGTGCCCTGTCCTTAGTCTGAATATAATACAATGTCCCTCTCTAGAGAGGCGATGAAGTGAGTCTTGGGGAGAAAATCTGGTGTGGGTATCCAGCCACCTTTCTTGGATACTAGCTTGTATTAGTGTTTTCATCTCTTGGTGGGTGAAGTCGCTATTTGGTTGTACCATGTCACTGCCGCTTCTGACCAATCTGTCCACTATTTCATTGCCTTCCAAGCCACAGTGACCTGGTATCCACTGCAGTACAGATTGTTCTACTGAAGAGCCTAAGTAAATCAGCTGTTGCGTCAAGTCTACAAACTGAGTGTCTTTTGGGTTAACAATTGCTTGTAGAACTGACATAGCATCAGTCAGAAAGACCACTCTGCTATATTTGCTGTGCTGTTGTCCATTCAGGAAAGAATATGCCGCTAGAAGTGCTTCTGTCTCTGCTCTGTAACTGGAGAAATATGAACCTGTTGGTACAGCCTGGTTGATTTTTAAACCATTTGGGCATTCTATGTATATTCCTCCTCCTCCGTCTCTTACTGCTTTCTTGGCTGAACCATCTGTATACACTCGAATCCAACTCTGGTGTGGATAAAGTCTATTGATCTCTCCTTCTGTAGTTGATTTCATATCAGTGCTGCTCATTGATGATTTGGAGGAGACCCCTGTTACAGTGGTTCTGACTGTTGGTAGGCTATCCCTAAGCCAAGCGGGGCAGTCGTTGTAAGGTTTAAGTGGAACATTTGGTATTATGGGAGGGAGTTTAAGGACAGCGAGCTTGGCATTTGCGTTCTTAATAAAACAGGTTCTCTTTAGTCTAGCCGAGAGAGAGAGAGAGAGAGAGAGAGAGAGAGAGAGAGAGAGAGAGAGAGAGAGAGAGCGAGAGAGAGAGAGAGAGAGAGAGGAGGGAGATGAAAGAGTTAGATAAAACATGCAATATATGACATCAGACGTGTTCTGTACTAGTTCCACTGCGTACAGCAGTGATGAACACACTTGTACAGTGCCTTTTACTGTATCTTTATTGTAAACAATGAGGAGCAAACATATAAAGTTGGGATTTTTGTGTTACAATTCTTTACAAACAACACAGGTACGGACAATTTTCTGTCTTGCATTGTGTATCAATGACTTACAAAAACAAATTCAGGACATCTCCGCTGAGATGGTTTTTCTACCAACAACAGCAGCCTTCTTAATCCGCGTGCCTTTGGTTTTCTAACTTTCTAACTCTAAGGTTCAACTGACTTTCAAAATAAGCAGTTTGTTATTTGGGTCTCTGTATGTCCAGCAACAGTGAACTGACTGATGGTCCCTGTACATCAAACAACAGTCAACTGACTGATGGTCCCTGTACATCAAACAACAGTCAACTGACTGATGGTCCCTGTACATGAAACAACAGTCAACTGACTGATAGTCCCTGTACCTCAAACAACAGTCAACTGACTGAAGACCCCTGTACCTCAAACAACAGTCAACTGACTGATGGTCCCTGAACCTCAAACAACAGTCAACTGACTGATGGCCCCTTTACCTCAAACAACAGTCAACTGACTGATGACCCCTGTACCTCAAACAACAGTCAACTGACTGATGGTCCCTGTACCTCAAACAACAGTCAACTGACTGATGACCCCTTTACCTCAAACAACAGGCAATTGACTGATGGTCCATGTACCTCAAACAACAGTCAACTGACTGAAGACCCCTGTACCTCAAACAACAGTCAACTGACTGATGGTCCCTGTACCTCAAACAACAGTCAACTGATTGATGGTCCCTGTACCTCAAACAACAGTCAACTGACTGAAGACCCC
>CAJHNH020000159.1:290000-291284 GCA_905116865.2 Candidula unifasciata
GAATACCAGGTAATGTTTGCTTTTACTGTTTAGTGTTATATCACTTTTCGTGGTTATAATATTATATTTGACGTCTTTTTGTACATGTACGCATGTACGCGTGTAAGCAGGCACGTGAGAGAGGGAGAGAGAGAGGGGGAGAGGGAGAGAGAGAGAGAGAGAGAGAGAGAATGCTACATCCTACAAATCTTAACATCTTAAGATAAGCTCAGATCGGCAGCACCACATGCTCTTCCGTAAAACGGGCAATAGACTAGAAAGGGACAAATTTTGGCTGGGGATGACATCAAGGCGAGAGAACATAGGATAGCTGTGCAAAAGCAATGGCTAAGACGCCTTTATGAGCTGGTTAAAGGCTTATGCCCCATTGGCAGATAAAACGCAGAAGAAGAAGTTCTAAGTTTCTGAATAACTGACATAGGCTGCTACGGTAACGAGGCCTTAAATCTATATCTATGTTATCTTCGTGTCGCTGTTCACTCAGTTTGCATTCACGCGTTGTTGTCGGTTATGCCGCTTGTCTTCCCTTGGTATCGTATATCATTTTACATTTCTTCGTTTCCATTTTATCAGCCTAAAAAGGCCTTCCTGGCAAGTAAATGTGTCCGGTGCTATGTTAACCGCCTCGGCCATTTTCGGCAGCTAATCTGTAAATATATTGGTCTAACATATGCCAGATGCGCCATTGTCGAAACAACACCAGCTTTATTTAAAAGATTGATGACAGCGAAGAGTGGAGCTTCATGATCGGCAATACCCGATCCAGATCGGGACCCGGAGAAAAGAAGCGAAGTTAATTTGTGGGCCTAAAAAAAATGAAGTAATAATTTAAATCATAAAAATACAAAGCTGAAATATGGGTGGTTGGGGTGATCTTGGGAGGTGTGACAATACGCTCGGTGACTCCAGAATGTCTTTCCTCAACCTACTTTTATTTCTTTGTATTTTGAAAGTATACAGGAAAATAGGGATTTGGATACATTCTTTATTTTAAGTAGGCGAAATGAACAAGCATTTAATTCTCCTGGGATGTTGGCGATATCACACACTAAAACTTTTTCCCAGACGTTAAGTGTTAAGGTACAGAGATAAGACTGACCAAGCAGACTTACTGACTGGAGATTTGCACACCATCTGTTGGTGTCAGAAATTTTATCTCCTAGCCAGACTTTTAGGAGCAGCTAAACTCCGGCTAATTGTGGTTAATTCCCCCTGAGGTTACCTAACTCGACGGCAGGTCCGACGGTCACTATTGACATGGTGAGCAGAAAGTGTTAACAGAAG